>WSZQ02013101.1:2422-33623 GCA_019419845.2 Weissflogia rhopalogaster | reverse complement strand
TTCTTTTCAATTTATATCGAATATATATCGAATATAAAGAGGAAGGAGTACACTCATTTTTTATGGATATCTCTAATATTTTTTTTTTCACTAACTTCACAGCGATTATAAAACCTTCCTTCAATCTTGACTTTCAAGCAAGTGAACTGTATTTTTATTTCATTTCATGAAAGCGCCAAGAAAAGCAAAATGTCATCTCAAACACTGTCCAAACAACCAGAGACATAAAATAACAATTCATCTACCATCTGCATCAACCAACTTCCGAATGATTCTCATCAATGACACGAGATGCGATTTATTTATGTCTCCTAAAATAGCTGCACCGTTAGTGTTTATTCACATTCAAAGTTACATTCGACGTCTGAGGTTCCAATTAGCAACTACAATTGCATTCACTTAAATTTAATAGCGTCTGATTATTGAATTTTAAAGCTTTATAATTTGTAAATAGTTACTTACATTTTACGGCGTCCAACGTAAAAATCAAGGAATCATAACTAAGTCGGATGCTGGAGTAAATGTAAAAATGTTTTTCGTTGCTGGGCTTTGAGTAATCTTTGTATAGTTAAACACTAATAACAGTTTTAATTGCACTTATTCGGCGAATTTACCCCGTTGTTCATAAGCACCATATACATTGAGCAAACTTTGACAGAACTGAGGTTTTCTTGGTGTTTCCTTCGATTATTGTGAGGAGGTTTTGTTTCGTAGAGAGATCAAGCAGGACTAGTCAGCAAGGTGGTGGAAAACCTGACTGGTTCGGTTTTCCCAGGCTGGGGAATTGGATACACTGTGCCTGCGCAAGGGTTCTACACGAAAACTTTCAAGTTTAATTAAACATTGTTAATAAAATACTTTATTTAACGCACCACAAGTTGTTGTGAGTTATTCCGCGTTGTCTCAAATTTGCTTTAATTATATCTGGCGTTTATTTATCAAGGCAAATAAATACTGAACATTTTGAGTATTCCTGATAATGATGCGTGGCATAACTGCTGCGACGTGTTAAGCGCAGGACTACGTTCTGGTCCTGCGCAGCAATTTCCGCATTGATTTTCCGGCATGCAGCACTAGCGCCATGCCATGTACTGTACGGGAGTGAGCACTTTTCCCAGACAATGCAAAGGACAACATGGAAATTGTTGTACACTTCGCTCAATTTCGTTAAATTCACTGCTTAAGACAGATATATTTATTGGCATATTTCTTCCACCAAATCCATTGCATATATTCGTTGTATTATGACAAATATAAGATCATATATATATCCGAGTAAAAGACTAACCATGTATTCAATTCAATTCAACGAAGGCACTTCATCGTCAACATTATAAAACATAATAATTAAATCAACCGTTCATGTTTTATGACTCTGACGATGATACGCCATCCCGATGAAAGTTTACGACGATGATGAGAACCCACAATGGTCAACCCGCGAAGATGCGCCCGACAATGATATGAACGACGATGAACAGCTCTAGACCCGAATAAACAACAAGTTCTTTCATTTTCTTGATTTTTCTTCACTGACAAATTACATTTGAAGCTACATTTGTCACTCTTTTGACAGTAGTTTAATATCTAATTCGTTACATTTTCAAAAAGTAGTATGTGAATTTCGCGGGGAAATTACATAAAATCATCGTGCACCAAGAAAAATTACTCCAAAGTATCGATTACAGAATAAATTTACAATTGCCATTCAAGCGTATCGAAATTCACACATTGCGTTTTACAAATGTATTGGTCTGACGTTTCCTTCTACTGACAAAAATTGTCATCTCGCACAAAAGTGATGCAATTTATCTATCTCTTCAGTGCTTACCCCTTAAGTGGTGCAAGCCTACAAGTATGGTTAATAAACGCATTCAAGTTTACGCTAGAATCAAAAATGAGCACAAGGAACATAAAGCAAGAGTACTAATTTCAATTTACATTTTCATTAGATCTTCATGCACAATTATTCTGGTTTTTTTTTAGTATGAAGTCTTATCTGATGGGGATGGCGACATTATGAAAATCAGTCAAGGTGGATCAAGTTTCAAACGAAAACGACGAACATTCCGATTTAGCAAAGTTTTCCCATCTAATTCAACGCAGGAGGATATCTTCAATGTTATTGCAAAACCAATTATTCATGAGTATGTTGTTGTATTTTTTTAACCGCGTTTAGATGCAAAAATTAGCGTCTTTGTATTTAAGTGTTTTTAATGGAATAAATGCAACTATTTTCGCATATGGTGCGACTGGAAGTGGAAAAACATATACTCTCACTGGTTCGCAATTAAAATATGAGGAAAGAGGGCTGATTCCAAGGACTATTGAATATTTATTCAAATTGGTTACAAATGTGAAGCAACTTATGTAATAAAAAGAAAACACTATATATAATTTCAACTAATTTTTAGAATATGACCAATTATATGTTCTTCATTTCTTATTTGGAAATCTATAATGAAAACGCGTACGACCTGTTAAACCCCAAGCAACAATTTACGTGTCTGGAGGAACTCCCGTAAGATTTCGTCTATCCGTAGTTAATTAAAAGTGCATTCATTGTATTGATTTTTGTCCTGTTTTGGGGGTGCAATACCCAGACGAGTCATCGTAATGGAAGATGACAAAGGCGAGGCTCACTTTAAGAATCTATGTCTGAAAGAGGTGAACACCGAGAAGGAAGCCATGCGACTGCTGTACTCGGGTGACACTAACAGGTAATTTCTCCGTTAGGGTGCAGTCTGATGACTGGACACGGAACGAAAAACCTCCCCCAACTTCTTGCGTGGTGGCTGCCACTGCTGTGTGCGGTTTTGTATCGATTCGATGCATGGCGGAAAGTGCACTCGTGTTAATCCCCGACCGAACGTAATTCAAGTTTGCGTTTCTGGGCGTCTTAATTCAGCCTGCCCTATGGCCATTGCCACGCCAATCGTCTGTTTTATTGCTGCAGGACGATTGCCGAGACGCCTCTCAACGACTATTCATCCCGCTCACATTGCGTCTTCACCGTACACGTGATTTCAAAGTGTCATAGTTCCGGTCACATTACTAGATCCAAATTAAATTTGGTTGATCTTGCTGGGTAAGTTTTTTTTTACGTCATAAGCATCACGGATCATTGGAGGACCCGTGGGTCATTGGATGACCCGTGGGTCAACGAATGACCCATTTACTAATAGCATGTAATCCACGTTTATTCGAAAATAGCATGCTTAAAATGAAAATATTGACAAACGTTCTTTTATTATACATTTATTATAGCGGTTGCCGACCCTTTCAAATTAATACAACGTAGAAAATGAATCCGTGTTGCAAATCAGAATTTTCGTATCCAATCTAAATTCTAAGATAGCTTCTAAGTTAGCGTGGTTTTTACTTACCGTAAATAAATTACAACAATGTTTATTCCTTCTTGATTTCACACCACTCATGTTTATACTTTTTCGATATTATGTCTATAACTACTCAGTAAAACACATTTTAACATCAGCGTTGCCTTTTGTTCGCCTTCGAAATACACGATGCCTTTTTATCAGCAACTGCAACGGCTTCGAACCATCAGGCAAGAACACAATAAAAATTTATCTCAGTCAAAATATGGTCACATGCGCACTAGCGGCTGATAAGACCGGTTCTGATAGTATTCCAAGCACCCATTCTTTTTGTTTTGACATTTTTCCCGAACGGAATCAGCAATTTCGAAAGTTAAATGTTCGCATACCTATTCAGATGATTCCAGCCATTTGAATGTAAATTCAATTGATCATGAGTTTCCTCAACAAGGTTTTCTTCCTGGGGTTTAATGATATATTCATAAATGAATTTGTTAATTACAACTTTATACGAAATCCGAGTCATTTTTATATTTGTTGTGTTGATTTCGTAAGTCATTTTTTTGGGTTTTGCGCTGTTTATCACCATGAACTCTATCAACTAAGGTAATACATCGCCTGGACAATTCGTCGACGCTCATTACATCACCTAACATAGTAAAGGGAGGAGAATAAAAGAGACATTTTAAAGAGGATGCGATTGAATACGTTGAAAATATTTTAAAGACTTTGTCTGTAAAATAGGTCATATTATATAAGATTCGTATTATATAAGATTCCAGATTAATTATTATATAAGATTAAGGATTGATATATGTGGCATATTGTTCGATTGATGGATAAAAAGGTGAAAAACCCCCATTGAAGTTAGTTATGTATGATACCATGAGAAAGTAGAAGAACAGGGTAGTATTTAGATGTTTGTTTCATGTTTATAGCTTCATATATAGTATGAAAAATCTTCAACAAAAGAACTCCTCGAAAATTGCGAAAATTTTGGCCCACGTTTCGCCACTGTGTGCCGTTTACTTTAACACAAATAATTTCAAAATTATATTAGAGTCCTGAATATTTTAATTCAGTCTAACGCATTAGTTGCAAAATCGATATGGCCAAGCAAAGTTGTGCGCGCCGATGAACTATCCCCGCGATGTACTGCCCTAGTCGACGAAGAGTTCTCGGGAACACTCTGATAACCATAAGGCCTTGCCTAACGAACATGAAGAAAAGAAGATAAAGAGAGTCGAAGAAACAACCTGTTTTCGTTTATTACATAAGTCAGACAGAGGAAACCACCAAGCGAGGCGACGCGACGCCGCATAGTGCCCAAAAACGACTGTTTGGCCACATTACATTCGCGCTCGTAACGAGCGACGGCGTGTGCACGTTTTGCAATTTTCGAGGTTTTTTTTGCTGAAGATTTTTCATACTAAATATGAAGGTATGATGATAAAACAAACATCAAAATGCTCCCCAATTCTTCTACTTTCTCATGGTATCAAATTTATTATTTAATGCTCCAAATTCCTTCAACTTCATCTTAGAAAATGGTTCCACGTTACAGGTGACAGGTTCGAAAATTAGAGCACGAATGAATTTGCTATTCGATAATTATATCTAGGCTAGGTTGCCTAGACTTCTCCCTCATATGAAAATGTATAATTTTAACATAGGTGTCAAAGGGTACCTATAAAAACTTCCATAAACTTTTAATTCGCCATGGTTAAAAAAGAAAATTGCAACTTTCTGATAACATTTAGCTCGGAACGCCTACACCGAATGAATCTGCGCGGCATGACCCTTAACGAAGCACGCCACATTAATCTGTCTCTGCACTACCTCGAGAGAGTAATTCAAGCGCTCTCTCATAAGGGCAACCATCATATTCCTTATCGCAACAGCATGATGACATTCATCCTACGCGATTCACTTGGTGGCAACTGTCTCACCGCTATGCTGGCCACTCTCAGTATGGTTCATCTAAACCTGGACGAAAGCATCAGCACGTGCAAATTCGCCCAGCGCGTGTGTCTTGTCTCCATGGACGCAAACATTAACTACGTACCTTCACCCGAGGACGAAGTTCACTACTTGCGCACCGAAGTTAAACGCTTGCGACGCATGGTGAATGACAAAGTTAGAGTCAGAAATTCATCTGCTGAGGTTTCTTATTTCTTCGATCAAATCAAACCAAAAATAAGTTTCTGAAATCTGTGAAATTTCAGAATAAAAGTATCCTGACACAAATGGAAGCAGACGAATGCAAGTTTGGTATCACACAATATTTGCTTGGCAACAATGAATCAATACAGTTGAATGATTTGCGGAAAGTGCGTTATTGTTTTGAGTTCATGCGCAAGAAAATCAACAATTTACTAAGTCAAGGCGAGTTGGAATGTGGAAATGATAAACTTCCAGAGCAGGCATTGGGTGGGAAAGATATTGCTAAGATGGAGAAGAAATATAAGCAAATAATTGAACAGAAAGATGAAGAAATCTGTATCCTTTATATTCACTCAAACTTGATATAATTTCTAAAATAGATTTCCTTAACTATTACTTAATTGTATTTTCAGCCATTCTAATGAGTGTCTACGCACATACTGTTGATTCCAAGACCCAATTCAACCCTTCGAGCAATGAAACACTTACAAGCTGCTCACGTATGGATTCCGCGGAAAAGGACGAATTTAAAATGTTTCTCAATAACAGCGAACACCGACAGCACTATGATGACTGCGTTAACCGTATCAAGATTAAATACAATGAAGCAATAAAAGTCGCCAAGGCATTGCGTGACAAGCAGAAACATATCACCAATTTGAAACGCTCTTTATCCATCGATGAACAGGATATGGAGGCAAAAACAAAGCTAAATTTAGATCAAAGTTTCTACAGGGAACAGCTGTATAAAATGCACAATATTCGCGGCGATATCGAGGATTTAAAACGTCATATGAACAAACTCAAAGTGAAAATAATGGACGAATACAAGCTGTGGAATTACAATAAGCAAAAGCAGAAAGGCTACATAGATGACCAAAAAGTAACAAAGTTGTCCCCAAAACATCTCTCGGCTGAATGTAAATCGGACAACTCCACTGAGAAGGTACTAACGTATACTTGCACTGATATTTACTACGACAGTCATGACCTGAAAACGCCCACACAAAAAAGTGGTCAACCTGCTCTCGAATTATATTCGAGGGACGATATAAATTTAGAGCATTGTGGCAAATGCTTAGATAATATTGACAAGAAGCCTTATCGACGCATGAAGAAGAGGCCGAACTGTGTCTCTGATCATCACGGAAGTCCACGTAAGTGCCATTCATATCCGGATCTTTTTGAACTTTTAGAGGACGTTGAGAATATTAAGAATGTGCGCAAAGTTTGGCGGGCGCCGGGTTTGCATAAGCTGTTTCCGCGGTCGCCTCCATCCCTTAAGGAAAGAAAACCCCCTAGATTAAGTATAATTCAATGCAAAAGTACCAATTGTATTGCACATACGTACGTTGAGAAAGCTGAACGGTCTGAAGTGGCACATGATCAGCCATCGTGTTACAAATACGTCCAACCGGACGACAGTGCAGAATTTGTTGCATACCTCAAATCGATCCCTCTTACTGGCGATGAAGAAGTCGACGACGAAATTATCAAATTTTATCGCTTGAAATATAAACGGCAAGAGATTAAATCATTAGTGCCGTAATCTGTTAATAATAAATAAAGTAAAATTGTACTACTTCCAATAACGCTCTATACCCTCCTTCATAGTCTTACGTAATGAAGTAGTTACTGAGTAGTTACTGAGGACCGGGTCCGACCGGTACCAAAATTCGGAACTATAACGTGAAATTCACCCCTGGACCCCCTGCTGTTACACCACTCGTATCCTCGTATCCTCGTATACATCAGAATCGGCCTCACACATACATCCCACATTCTCACAGCAATATCCCAGTTCCCACCTTCCTACACCTACACCTTCCCCCATTTATCCATTACTCTCCCCCATACACACCCGGCTTTTCCATGCGCCCACCTTACATACTCCTTCCAAACACCAGTATACCTAAATTGAAAGTCGAAGTACTTAGCTAGTAACTAGTAATGGTAACTAGTAATAAACGTTTTATTATGAAAAATAACTGCACTGTTACAACTGGAGCATTATTTTATTAATTTACTAGTACTGCTAATTTCATAAGTTTTTAAAACAATGAATAAAAACCCTTTACAAACAAATATAGACATTTACATTCGTATTTTAAGAAATCTATGTTATACTGCATGTTAGTTGTTCCATTTCCAGCTGGTCACCATCCATAACAGCTTCCATAAGAGCGAAATTATTTTTATCGATAAGACCAATAAAAGATCGAGGTCGTTGGGAATTTCCACAGGGGAGTTTAATTCGTACAAGTTTGTCACCTTCGACGCTTGCCTTGGCTCGAAACTGAAAACCTTCAACGCCTTTATATTCATAGATTTGAAGAACTTCTTGATTTTCCAGGAAAATGAGAAGAGTTTCACCGTTTTCACCAAATTCCAAAGCAATCATTGATGATAGTTTATATGTTGGGATTTTATGGAATACCTTGCCACTAATAGGGTCTTCATAAATCTGTAAATATATTTTGCCAATGTCGGAAATAAAGAAAATCAAACTATTCTACCTTAAGGAAATCTAATTTCCCCATGATTGTTGTTTTCTCATGTTGTGCCACAGCCATCATTCGTCGCCATCTTGGATAACCAACGTTCAGTAATAGCATTTCACCGTTTACACCTGGAAGGTAATTATTTCCAATTACTGTGTAATTTCCCTTAACAATTTCATCAGTCGCCAAGTCTTCCGGTATATCTTGACGATGAAGATGGTAAAGGTGGTGACCATCACGAATGGCAAGACCTGTTTTAAAACCATGCTCTAGGAATGCAGCATTTTCTTAAAGAAATACAAGAGTTAGATAAAAAGTCGATGACTATGAAACAATTAATTGCATACTTGTAGGTACTGTCCATTTTTGAACCGGATAGAAAAGTTCTGCGCTTTTTGAAAATCTGTATTCTAAGACCTCCTCTTTTTCAATGACATAGAATGTCCCAGGTATCTTGGACTTTTGTAGTAAGGTTTGCTGTTTAAATTTCTGAAGTGGAACCATTTTTTCCTCATCAAACTTCCACGCATTACTACCATCCATAGCACAGTTCAATGAATTACTCTCAGATTCCCTTGTAATTAGATAGACATCATCATCATTACGAACGGTAATAATTTCTGATATCATTCCAATATCACATTCTTGCAGGAACGTAAAGAATTCTTCCATCCAAACATACAATTTAGCACTGCATCCTCTATCCTTAATAAGGAGATAATTCTTTGATTGGTGATCGAATTGATGAACATATTCAATTGGATTGGTCATTTCAATAAATTGTTTATAATCTAAATATTTAAAACTGTAAATTTGCCTTTGAGCTTTACTTATGATAGTGTTTATGTCATCACATATTTTTTGATAATTATTCTGAAATTTGAAAATTAAAATTAAATTATTTAATAAATCAAGGACTCAGTAATGCAAAGCTGGGATGTGTTATAATGGCAGATCGGATATGCCACAAGCAGTGAAGGGAAAGGTCGGTGACTTCTTCACAACCGCAGATCTACGATTGGCCTTAGCAAAAATCAAAAAAAAGAAAAAAACAAAGCCGCTGGAGTTGACGGCCTGAAGTCGGAGGTACTCCAAATAATCCCAGAGGAGGGATCCAATAGGTCCAATTAGCTAAAGCAAATAAAGTGTGGAGAGGGGAAAGGGGTATGCCAGAGTAATGAAAAACCGAAATGATAGTGCCAGTATTCAAGGGCGGCGATAGACCGGTTGCCAACAACTACCGTGCTCGTAGAATCATGGGAACCACGTACAAGGTAGTAAAGACAATGGAAACGCAACGGTTGAAGGAAAAAGTAACGAGGACACGCGAAAGGTGAATTTACCGCGGTGAATTTACCGTCGGTGGTTTTACAGCGGTGAATTTTCGTAGATCTATCTAATATCTAATAAATAACTTTTTTATATACTTACAATTAAACCAGTTTCGACAGAATATTTGAAGGCTCTGCGTTTTTCCACTTCTATTGCCAATTTGGTGATATCCCAATCATTGAATTTACCATAACCAGTCACCCCATCATGGAAAGTAATATTTCCAGTTGTTGTCCATGTATTTGAAACCAATTGATTATCTGGATGTAATATCTTGACACCATTTTGTTGCCACCTGGTAAAATTTATGGAATTAACCAATTTTGAAATAGTAATATCTTTATCGACGATAATCCTTTCCATAAACCTGTACGACCCCGTAAGTTGTTGATCAGTATCAGTGGTAACAATATTTCCTAAACTGCGTTCATTAACCATATTATAAGCATCTAAATCTTCTCGAACCACAATCTGCCCTTTGAAAATCACATTATCACGGATGTATTGCAATTTTTCAGCCATGATAGTGTTTAGATACTCTGATTCCATTTTTCTTGAATTGACAAAATTGCCAACCTTAATATCTTTTATAGCTGACAACTCATCAAAGTTTAGTCTACCATTGATCTTCATATCTGATTTTAGGGGAATTACCGTGTTTAAATCAATGTGATTCAAATATTGCGCTCTTATATCACTTTCTATAATAGCTGATTGAAAAGTCAACTCCTGAGGTATTTTTCCTTTATTAATGAAAACAGCTCTATTCTTCCATTCACTAGGTTTAACACCTTGGATATCGCTTGTATACATATCAGTTTCAATCTGTACACTGTCCAGGACAGTAATATCTGATGTAAAATTGACTGGATTTAAAATGGCACCATCTTGATTTATAATGACAACATCTTCCTTAAAACTAAGCAGATTAATTCCATCAATACTCTTCGCATTTAAATTCCCTTGAATATCAACCGGAGCTGTAAACGTGATGTTACCAACTTCTTTCTCTGACTTGTTATTTAAATATATCAGGCTCTCAAGATATCCTGCCATTTTAACGCCATTTAAATAACGTTTCACACGAAGATCTTCAATTATGGACTCTTCCTCAAAGATAACATCTCCATTGATCTGATAGGTATCCTGATCCAGGGCTTGGAAAGAGGACGTGATATTTTTAATTGGAACATTACTAAACGTCTCTACCAATTGGGAGTCGCCATCAATAGTTATTGGTCCGAAAATGAGCAACGGTGATGAAATTTCCTGCTTTTCGTTCTTTCGCAGGATGTGGTAGATGGAAATACTATTTAGTTCCGATGTCTGGATATAATTCTTCACTGTGATTCCATTGATATATACTTTCTTGCCGAGGATTTCTACATGTTCTTTGTCTTTAAACACTAAATTTTCTAATAATTCTGAGAATTTTATATTGTTAAAGTTTTCAAGTTGTAAATCACCAAAACGTGCATCCTACAATTCATAAACAATGACAATTTTGGAAATTCATTAAGAGGATCCTACGCGACCGGTAAAATGCTATTTTTTTCTAATCTGCGTGTTACAGTACCTGTACGGATTGATTCCCCATTAAATGTAGTTTGTTTTTTCCAAAATGTTTGTTCCAAAAAAGGTCTAATGGCGGTTTTATGTAATCAAATGAAACACTATCTCTTGAATTTAAAGCAATTTTCACGCTGAATTGATTGGTGCATGATTTATAATCCTAGCAATACGGGACATTTAAAAAAAAACAGAAACTTGACAATTTAGGCATAAATGTGGATATTGAAACAAACTATATTTAATAATGAATCAATCTGTATAAGAATGGGCATTCTAAAACATGCAGATTAGAAAATATTTTAGAACAAAATTTGAATTTCACTTTATAGTTCCGGACTTTGCCGCAACGTATCTCAGGTCGGATAGGATCCTCTAAAGATAAATTTGGTGGATGGCACTTACTTGAAAATTCATTTTTAGCTCTCGTTCGTCCAGTTTTGTTCCCATACATGTTCCAAGAACATCTTTCATAAGTTTTCCATTTATTTCTCCAATCCTAAGTGTATCATTGACAATCAATTCTTTAATAGCAAGTTTTCCACTCATTAGTAAATCCATAATCTTCTTAGTATAAACATCTAAATCGAAGCAATCCTTAAACTCGTAATCATTGATAAATATAGTCTTTAAATCTGGTATTCTCGAAGAATTCAAGACAAAAGGAACTTTTATAGATTGTTCTTGGGTTAAACTGAAGCGGTTCGTATTAAACTCCGTCAAATTAAAGTTCTCATGTTGTGCGAGTAAATCATTCTGGACAATCAAATTGTCAACAACTAACTCATCAATATTCAAAGAATCCATAGAGACTTCCCCGTTGGAAAACAAGTATTCCTCAAGGGGAATATCGTTCAAAGTTTTCTTGATATCTAATTCGTCGACTTGCAGCTCCTCCTCAAAAATGATTTCAGAGGATATAAATTGCTCCCCTGAGAGTTTTACTGTTTCCTGCTCGAGTTTGATGACGTCCACCCCATCCAAGTTGCCAGTTAACAGAATATTCTCAAATGTGACGTCGCCATTTAGTTCGCTTACTTGTAGGACTTCTTCAGACTCGCGATGCACTAATTTATTAATATCAATGTTATTTATTGATGATGAAGCAAGACTCAAGTTTTCAAGAACAGTCAGGCCAAGAGGGAATTTCTTAACAGAGTTTATATCAACGGATTCAGAATTTTTATAAACTACATCCGCGAGTAGATCTTCCAGATTCGTACCGTTGAAACTACCATCAATTATTACCTTCCCGGTTACTTCCAGATTTTTAAAACTTACACTACCCGTGATTATTTCCGTTTTTTCCAACGTTGGTTTCATTAAAGGTTTGTGTTCTTCAGATATTCCAATAATTTCACCATGTAACTGTTAAAAACAAAACATTTTACATTCCATAATTGTGTTTGCTTCAAAGACGAACCGGGTAAGATACTCAGTAAAGAAGAAGAGGTAATGGAAATATACCCCACAGGTATATTTACCTGAAGATTGTTGGTAATGTCCAATTGGGCGAAAGATATTTTACCAGTAACTCTCTGTTTTTGAGATAATGTGACGACATCGTTGGAATCAATACCATTGATTTTTCCACTTGTGGTCAATTCTCCAATTATTAAATCTTTATTAAATATTTTCTCGGCTAAAATTCAGATTCAGATTATACAATTAGATATTATTAGTTTAAACAACCACCAACGCCGTGATAAATTTCATTGGTAAAAGCTACCTACTTAAATGGAAGTAGTCTGTTAATGAAAATAACATCGTTAGCAACATTAAGAAATGATATGTTATTACCTGAAATTGTTGAAAATGAATTGGATTTACTCATAACATAATCTTGGGGATATCTGACGCCATTTAAGAACAATGTTAAAGCATCATTTTTAACAAGTAGGTTCTACAACATAAACAAACGAAATATATTATCAATAATTCGATATTCTAAATAACTTACTCCTTCAATAAGAGTAGAATTAGGAATAACCGTTGCTTGATTTTTTAGACACATTACTTTAAGCAGATCATTGAAATTTTCTTGATTTATGTTCTCCACAGTAAGATTTCCAGGTAAATATACGTTTTCCAAGGCAATGCCATCCAAAGAAGTCATTTCCTCGATAAGCGACTCTTGGTACTTATGATGTATTGGGAATTTATTGGCCCTATTTGTATTCAAAGCTTGGCGAACGTTCAGTGATTTAAACTCAAAAGAACCTAAAGGTACAACAATAATTAATATTTAACAGCAAAAGTTAATTTAGAAATGTTTACCATTAAATGGATTTTCATTTGGTATATACACAATTTCTTCCTGCAATTTTACATTACCCACTTTATCAGTCGAAACATTTCCTTCAACAATTAGTTCACCTTTAAGCACTATATTTCCTTCCAATATCAAAGGATCTGTTTTGAATTTCAAATCTCCGGCAGGTTTTCCATTGATTTTGCCGAATTCAATATCACCCACACGTAAATTTGTGAAGGTTTTATTCCCATTTATTGGTTGATCATTGTGAACTCTAAAAATGCACTCATTAGAGAAATAGGGTAATTATCGTCTGATGCCACTGACAATCAGAGAACGCGAGCGCGTTGAGCCAATGCCATAAGAATGCAGTTTTATTGCGCAATAACATTGTCCATTCTAATTTTTTCGGATTTGTAAAGAAATGTATGTAAATGCATCTTGCGTTGAATGCCATACGAAACCGGTGTTGCACATTTTGCCGAAGAAACAATGAGAACAATGAGCTCATAGATAAATAGAGAGACAATCTGGATTAATGCATTGGTAATATCAGCGGACAAAACTGGTGCTACAATGCTTGGTAATCTTCCAAATCATCCAAATTATTTTAGAAAAATAACAAATCAATTTTAAAGAGCAATAAATTGTTATTTATATATTAAAAAGTCATTGGAACAAACATTTTTCGAAACACATGTTACAGCATACATATGTATACATAATAAATCGTCCTCAGGCGAAAATTTTGCATCTTTTACGATTCGACCAATTGATATAAGAATAGGTTTCGAGAGTACCCCTATTCCTCTCCTCTCTTCTAATATATTCATGGCGTTTCGTAAATTAAGTATGTAAAATCAGGTGTAGAAATCGTCAGAAAGACAATTTATTGTTCTTTAAAATTGATATGTTAACTTTCTAAAATAATTTGGTTAATTTGGAAGATTATCAAGCGTTATCAGGTAGCACCTACTTTGTCCGTTGAATGACGTGAAATGAGGCTATTTTGTTTTCCCGTCAAAGAAATGAATGAATTTGTGATTGTAATTTGCTAAAATATAAGCAAGCGCCAGCGTTTTACGCTGAAAGGTCTTGTCATGTCATAAATACACCTCGTAAACTTTGGGTTCGAAGAAAAAGCCAAGAGTTTCTAATTATATTTATTGTTAGCATTGTTCTCATTCTTCGTTCGGCAGAGTGTGCACCACCGCATTTACTACCTGTAATTTTACCGCTGCCAATTAGCGGGAACCCGAAAAACGAAACACAATGTTGAATCGTTAGCAAAATACAGTGAGGTAAAATTGCCCTATTTTTGCATTTTGCGTTAACTCTATACCCTGCGCAAAATATACACATATTTCAAAGAGGATAAAATAGAAGCTACTTACTGGAAAATATCGCTAACAAGTTTATCAGTTGTTGCACCATTGAATAAATCTGTGGCAACGTGTTGAATATTACTCTTTCCTTGCACCTCTACTAAACCATTTATTACCAAAGTATCGTAATGAGCTCTGCCTGGTTGAAGTGATGGTATTTTAGATACATCTGTCATCATCTTGTTAATCTTTTCCTGAAGAGCGGAAATTCTCATTGTCATTTCATCCATATTTAAGGATAATAATGGCGCAGATTGTGCAACTACATTATCAGGAGCTTTCTTCGCAGCTTGGGGAGCCCCATCAACAACTTTACCCGCAGTTGGCGTTAAACCTGTTTTCTTCTTGGGAAAGCCATTGCTCTCCGCTAAGTTCTTTTCCTGCTCGTCAATAAATCGCATATTTTCCTGAAAATGGTAGGTATATTAGAAAATATTATTAGAAAATAATATTTACTTCAATTCGTCTCTTATGTTCTTCAAAGGCTTCCATTTGTTCCTCCAAAGGACTCTTCAACTCTTTCATCTCAGTATGAACCACAAACAAACCGGATTGCTTTTGATGGCGCGGTACTAAAACCCCTAAAGTGTCATTAACAGTGATAAAAGCGGATCCTTTTATGCCATCGAGATCATTCTCTTCCTCCACTAAACAATTAAGGCCATTTGACACTTCACCATAATAGTCACAGGTCATCTCCTCGTGTAAGACAAACCGGCCTCCATGGTGGATAATTACTTGAATCGTATAAGAGGTATGTGATGTGAAGTCCATCCTCCTTTCAGCAATTAAAATCTCTTCATCGCGATACGTACTAATGGGAATGGCAAGCCAATAATCAATTCCGTGCAAGTTAGCGTTTTCAACATTCTGCTTTACTAAGAAATTGTTTGTTGTCGGTTTCTTGCCCAATTTATAAATCCCCGCGGAGTGACCATCAATTGCAATATATGATTGAAAAGCTACTTTAAAGCTAGTCACGAAAGACACATGACCAACTGTGTAATTGTAAACATTCACAAAATGTGTATTGTGATCTTCCAATGCGAAAATTTGTAGTTTATCTTTCTGTGGAATAGACAAATAGGTTTTCGAACCATGAGAAGAAAGTGCTGTAGAGTTTGTTGATGAACCTAATGAAATTGCTTGTTTCAACCTGAAGTAGATAGAAAAATTTATAAAATAGGCAATTTGAAGATGAACATCATCAATTTACCAAAAGTCATTGTGTTGTCCCAAATTAAACTGATACCAATCAACAGTTGCGTAATCTTCATATCTGTCATTAGCGATTAGAATGTTGTAGTTATCACCATCATCCACCAATTGGAAAACGTTTAAATGTGTAATCTTCTTACGTAATGGCCATTTCCAAATTTTAATCTTTGAATATTATGGAAAAAATCGGTTAATGAATATTATAATATTCGTTTATATAAATAATAATTTTTATATAAATAGTAATTTTAGAACCGTTATGAAGTTAGAAAAAAATCCCGAAAATGATAAAAGATTGCCAACCTAGGCAGCATAGCTGGTAGTGCATTGATCTACCAAGCAGTCAGGCGGGGTTCAAGTCCTCGGGGTGGGTACCCATCATTATATTCAAAATTAATTCGCACTTAAAAATCACACTAAAAATTCACACCTAGGAAAAATGTCACATCTATAAAAATCTACTCATCGGGATACATCACCAATCGCAAAATTAGCGTAACCCAACACAGTCAACACAGAACAAGGAACTTCTATCAAATACAACTCAACACTCACATCACATGAAAAACAATTAGATAAGCAACACAACAATATGGTCGCATTACATTACTTGAGCAATCTTCAAGTGCTTAACACCAATGAATTTGTCTTTCAATTTGCAACAAACGGTGTTAATTTCACTGGTTCAATACTTTGCGTTCAAAAATTAGTACTTTCCAATGTAATTCCCCATTTAAAAAGTTGGGCTAGCCCTATTATTTTATTGTGCTAAGATTACAGCGGTATTGCAGAGTGTAATCAAAATTTCAAATGATAATATAAGGAAGTAGAAGCGATATCCGATAAAGTAAAACATGTAAAACATTCATAAAGTATATCACTTATTTGATAACATATGAAGTAATTTTCGTTATTTATGTATGAACTTGTGCGGCACTTACCAAGTCATTTGTAAAACTCAACCGGAACCACAATAAATCGACAGAATGATTCAAATGTTGTGCATCGACAGCGACGACAGCGATGATTTCACTTTTCGCAATGTCATCCTTCCAATATTTGAAGATGGCCGCATCGAAAACAGTTGCATTCATAGCTATAAAAGAGAAAAATAAAGGTACTAAGAATAACACTGGAAAAACTCACATGTTAAATACATTTTTATGCATAATAGATTATTTGAAATGACGATTATGTGATTATAATGTGATTATCTAACTTTGTATTTAACACAATCAATTTGTATTATACCAATCATTATAAGGAATTTATTTAAGGAAATGAGAGAATATGCATGTAAATTTCATACAGTGACCTATATGCTCTGATAATAAATGCAATTTAGTATACTTACGCGTATGCGTTTCAATGGCCTCGAAACTTTCGCCGATTTTATCAACCTGCAATATGGTGATACCATTTGTGGTCATGCCCAATGCAATAGTTCGATTTTTTAATGACAAACTGCGCCATTCGAGCACGTTTTCTTGAGTTTTAAAAGCATCAACAGCATCTACCTTACTAATAAATAGCTCTAAAATCAAATTTTCTGATTAGAAACAATCGAAATTGGCTTGCGTAAAAAATACAGACCTCTCCGATTTCCTATACCACTATCATACTGGTAAGAATGCCATAAATTTTCTTGTACCGAAACTCCAATTAATGAATACACTAATAACAATATTAAATAATTACTCCTCATTTTGGTTTAAATGTTTTATAACATTTTATTCCTTAAACACACGAGAGTAACACGTAGCCGAACAACGTGTTCTTCAAAAGAATTTGCAGTGACTTTGGATAAGGTAATATAAGATAAGAAAAATCTTCATGCGCACAAGCAATTTGTATTTTTTATAAGCCATATCAAATTCGTGTATTTTTATTTACATTTTAAAACTAGTTAAACCTTTAATAGAATAATATAATTGTTTAATAGAATAGAATAAACTCCAATCTAATAGAACAATAAATATGCAAATATTGAGCAATACTTAGGACTACTATTACCCAATCTAATTCACATTAACCATTACTTATCATAAATTTAAATAACACTTCAACTGGCAACGTTGTTTCAACTTTCATCGAATGTGAATATGTTTTTATGGAACCGCCACCGAGAAGAACCGTTTTGGATCGCCAACCTTAGGCTGGAATCTTAAATTAACACGTTTCCCTTTCTGGTTATCAATATCGAAGAAAGAATTCCAATCAAGGAGATAATAAAATCCAGTCTTTTTCGGTGCTTCTGTTACCTGAGGCTGAACATTAACTGTTTCACTGACGGAATCACTTGCGCCACCGAAGGATTCTTCTAATAAAGCTAACGATGGATTCTTAGGTTCCACACTCGGTTTTTCAGTGGTTGTTGATGTTTGTCGTTTCACTTCATTTTTTAAAATACCCACATCATAATCCAAAGGATTTGGGCCCTTTTGTTGATCCAAGGGAAGATTGAACGAATTAACTAGATCTTTCAGTCCTTCCAGGTCAATATGTTTCAAATCTTGTTCATTTGCTGTGCCATTTAACTTTTCAAACTCCTTTATGACACTCATAAGTTGATTCAATCTGTTGATTTCATCTTCTGTTGCATAGTCAGTGCCGGAATTTGCAGGATTAAAGACGTGATCTGCTTTTTTCGTGGTCTGAAGAAGACTCTTGGGTGTTGTTGTGATGGTTACTTGGCTTTCCCCCTTTATTGGAAATCCTATATCGGTCATAATATCCTTGAAGCCATCAGGAACAACGTCTAAATTTGGAGTTAGATTATTTTGTGATTTCGACATTGAAATAGCTTTCTGCGCTCGGCTCCCAGAAGGTTTGTTCTTATCCACTAAACCAAATTTCGCTAGGAAATCCTCCATGTCCTCATTAGCCTGTGCATTCGAAGATGGAGGTAAAGGTTTGAAATTTGTATAGGATTCCGGATTTATAATGGAACTGGGTTCCATAAAAACTACCGGCTTTGGTGTCGTTGTCTTATCTTTATTCGGATCCGGAATTAGTCCAAATGTCATTAAAAGATCTTGCATTTCAGGTGTGAGATTGTTGGCAACTTGCATTACATCCGGTTCCGTTGTACTGGGGCTAACTGTCGTTGTACTAGTCTGCATGCCAAGAGAGGCAAATAGCAATTTGAGTTTATCATCTTCAGAAAGTGTCTCAGGGGTAGAAGGATCATTAAAAGTTGGAGGTTCAGTTGGAGATTGTTTAATAAGTATATCCAGACTTTTAAGAACGTCTTTAAAGTCTTCGGGGATTTGAACTTCATCTACCATCATAGGAGGAGAAGTAATCAATTCTACGGTTCTAGGAGAAGTTGGAAAAATGGTCGCTGGTTTTACAAACATTGGTTGGAACGGGGGAGGATCAATAATGTTGATTCCTTTATTAGGAACTACTTGAAACGACTTCTCAGTTGTTGTTGAAGTAGTTGTGGAAGTCGTAGACGAAGGTCTTCTGGTTCCCTTTCGTTTTCTTGTGGTTCTTGGAGCGTCTGTAGTGGTAGTAGTAGTCGTTGTTGTTGTACTAACTTCTAAAATTTCTTGCTTGTGATTTCCCGGTAACTTTGTAGGTTTTCTCCTCCTATTGATAATCTTTGTAAATGGATTTTCCGTAGTAGATCTAGGTTTCTGTGGAGCAATGTCTTGCACAGCATATTGCTGCTGTTGGAACTGTTGATCTATAAATTTATCAGGTTTCTCCGTCGATGGAACTTTTGCAATTTTCATACCTTGGCCACTATTATCATCATAATTATACTGATATGGCTTCTTAGTAGGTCTATGCTTTTTCTGAGGTACCTGGGTCTTGATATTCTGACTTTCATCATTTTGTCCATCTTCTAATATATGCGTCATGGGTGGTTTGGTATACAAAGCCTGCACATCTCCATTTTGTACACTATCTGCTGAATATGGTAACACCACCATAATTGCTTTCGGATCTCTTGCAATCGCTGTTTGTACATCCGCTTTCGTCAAATTGTCAATAATATCCAATATCTCTCCTCTTGTCAGGCGAGGTAATGTCGGATCTGCCTTCAGCAAAGCTTCCACCTCTTTGATGGTAGCATCCACATCTTGGAGGTGCTGCACTTCAACGATTCCATTTGGAACGACATGATTCAGTCCTGATGGCGATGTATCGAAAGCTCCACGCACGGCAACCGGAGAGGCGATAATCAACCCAGCGTTGGACACATACACGACGACGAGTGTTACCAGAAAAAACTGCAACAGGCAAAATTGCTATACCGTTAATTGAGGTAAACGTTTAGTGAGAGCAATTAATGAACATTATATAGCTATAGCACAATGTGTACGTGCTTATTTTTGTTTTTGGCTAATTAAACGAAGATTTGTTTTAACCTAGCCTAACCTAATCAATCCTAACTTAACAGTACATAGCATACGTGTACGTGTTTATTTTTGGTTTTGACTAATTAAACAAAGATATGTCTAACCTACCTTAACCTGATTTAAACTAACCTAATCTAACATAACCTAACCTAACCAAACAGAATATAGCACACGTGTAAGTGCTTATTTTTGTTTTTGACTAATTAAACGAAGATTTGTCGAACCTAACCTAACCAAGCCTAACCTAATCAAACCTAATCTAACCTAATCTAACCTAATCTAGCATAACAGTATATAGCACACGTGTACGTGCTTATTTTTGTTTTTGACTAATTAAACGAAGATTTGTCAAAGTTCATTGGACTTTCTATTCAACGAAAAGAAGAAATGAAGAAGGTACGCACATATTCATTTGTTTTGGAAGGCGTTTACTTTCTCTTTCGCGAACGGAACTTAGTTTGCGTCAACATGTCACATTATAAGCATTTTCAACATTAAACAATTTTCATGAACAAGCCATTTGTTTTATTCTATTGTCTTAGATATTTTTAAACCTAGTTACACAACTTCGGTAGTTGGAAATTGTAGAGGTATAAAGTACACTGCAAATTCAATTTGTGCGTCCGAGTTAAAAGCACTTTAAGCACAATTCCTTAAAGTTGACATAGCGGTTAATTATATGATACAATAGTGCGCTATGTTTTGGTACCAAAGAACACCAGGTTACCGAGTCATAAACCTACATCTCAGAAACAATCACAAACTAATTGAAACAATAATTTTCTACCAATCCACAGTATAAAATTATACTTACTAATTGTAACGAATACCTCATAGAAAGAATAAAGACAAATATATATGCACGACATAATTCATATGTAGATTTCCTGATCAAAGGGCAAAAGTAAAAGTTGCTCATTTATACGCAGTACAACTTCAATATCAATGTAAATCGAAGCATTAATTGCATTTGATGTTGGAACTGAAGGTTGCACATTCATTTCATCATCGATTTTGAAGTGGCAACTAACGGATTTTTACTTATTCAATCAATTTGTGCTTGCCGTCCATTTGACACAATTATTTAAATCAAATACGTCTCGTTTCGAATCATTTAACTCACCTTTTTAATTCGTAATCCCATTTTGAACGTTTACGACCCACTTTTCTTAAAAAAAAAAAACGTGAAGACACTGTTATTTATTTTGGCACAGAAGTATTATAATTTACATGACATAATACATTTAAATCTAAATTTGCAATGCACGATAATAAATCAGCACGTGCGTGTCGTTTGAATTTCTTTTTCCGACTGAAAGTTCTCGCGTGGTTATAAACTAATATGCTGCAAGGCCCCCACTTGGCTTCGAGGAAGGCTTGTCGATGTGTCGAAGTAGTCGAAGAATTCAACGGGTAGCTGATGCTGGTGCTGGCCGTCCGTTTCACCTTCTTTTTCGCTGGCCACTTGCTCCCCACCTCAACAGCTATTCAATGGCTGTTAATTATCATGAGCTACTGTATACGAACGTGTATTTTGAAAGAGTTTGATATATGTGAATACACTTGAACCACTTTTTAATCGTGATTTTGCATAAATGTTGATAATTTGATGTTTAATATGCTCTTTATTGTTTCTTGGTTCTAGAAATATTATGTCTGTCTAATATCCGATAGAAATAAAACTTATAAATATATAATCTATTAACTAAATACACTTCTGGGTGTAAGTATACATAATGTTCATTCATAAAATTGTATACTAATCTGAGATGAGGATATGATAAGGGTGCAAGACGAGGCAAGGATTGCTTGGATTGTAGTGAAAGAGAGATGGGGTCAAATCTGGGGGAATAATTGGGATGTAGTGCTGAGGACATGGAATACATACGTTTTGCCAAGATTGATGTATGGAGTGGAAGGGTTTGGTAAGGAAGAATGGAAAATATTGGAGAAAGAACATACCTGGTTCATCAAGGATCTGCTGGGCTTGGAAAGATCAACTCCTAGGTATACAGCACTGCAGGAGATATGAAGAATGTCTATAAAATGGGAGACAATAAGCAGGGTGGCCAGGTATGAGGAGAGACTGGGTAAAATGGGGAATGAAAGGTTAGTTAACTCGATATGGGAGTGGTATTTACGAAAGGGAACGAGTGAATGGAGTGTGAGCCAGGAATATCAATAAGTGACTTATTGGAGGAGGGAGGAGCCCTAGAAGCGTATGTGCGGGAAATAGGTCGAGGAGTAGAGGTACAAATCCGTTAAGAGTCCATTGCTAGTAGCACGTACAATCCAAGGTACCAATGTGTATAAAATAGTATGAGTTCGATGAACAAAAGAACAACACACCGGTGGAGATGCGGATCAGAGGAGCAAGGGAGGAATATAGACTTTTTTTTAGATTTAAGACCTTTATTGGCATACTTTTACAAATTTCCTCCAATTGCGGCTCCACTTTACAGCTCTATTAAATAAATACATAACAATATACTAAATTTCTATAAATAAATAAATTAAAAAACTAACCAAACGTAAAAAAATACAAATTTCATTGCCTTTACCCAAGTCTCCATCTCTCTATTACCGAGCCTTCTTTTTTACTTCTCCATCAGGATTACCGAGAACCTAACCACCCCATCGCCTCCCTCCCCCAACCATCACCGTATCACATTCACACTTCCTCTATGTCCTACTGCCCATCCCCCATTCATTCCCATTTTTGACATTCTACTTTTCAAGTTTTTGTTAATTAAACAAATAATGTGTTGTATAAATCTTTTAAATTTATTTGCGATTACGTGCATACATCACAATAGAAACTACTAGATTATGCAAATGGACTGCAATTAGTATTACAATGCACTGATACCATACAATTTGTTGTCATATTTGGATCATCGCATGAAATTTTTATAACAAACCTTTAATTTAATGAAAGTAAGTCCGAAATTACCGTAATTGCCTAGATGTTTACCTTATTTTTTATATATTTTTGTAACAACAAAAAAATTTTAGTTACTATTAAAATATTGTTATATCCTAGTATATCATTAATTACGTATGTTTAGCATATAACGCAGAAAATTATAGAATTGATCTGCAATTACTATTGAAAAAACTGATGACAAACAACAATTTGCAGCAATTTTTTGGACAGTTAAATAAAAAATCAGAACTAGCCTTTAATTTAATGAAAGTTACTTAGAAATTACAGTTTTCTTGAGTTTTACGTAATACGAGTATGGTTTGGTTGTTTATTAATGCAATGTTATTTTATTATGATTATAGTAAATGTATGAGGAACAGTAATTTTGTATTTTTGTTTCATTCATTAGTTGGCAGCCAAATATATCATGAAATTTAATATCACGTAACTAGTACAATTGCAACCCTTGCCACAATTACATTTAAAGTAGAAGAGAAGAATATATACCAAACGAGGTACCTATTTATGTATTCTCATTGATTTATTGTTTTATTTATTAATTTATTGGTTTATTGTCTCTTGCATGCTACTAGCAGCAGCGCAAGTAAGCAAATTTATAGAAGGCACAGACCAGGGAAATGTACTTCAATTTCTATGGGTAACTACATCAGAATATTACAAGCGGAAGTAGCCGCCAATCCACATTGCTGCCCTATCATAATAATTGCAGACGTCTAACCCTCTACAGGTGCAGGGCCATCCCAAAGATAAAAGATAGATACATACATATCTTTATCTGTTCTTTTAGCGGAAATGTCGAGCAAAAATACAAAATTTCGATTTTCGATTTCAAATCCCTCTTCCCTCATGGCGTCACAAGACAAGAGTTCCCACACTTTGGAACTCGTCTGAAATAGATTTAGGTTTATAGACAATCACTGCGGTTTTCAAACTTTGTAGCTGCAAATTGGAACAAATTCATCGGCGTAGGTAAAGCCCCATACATGGCTATAAAGTTATGTGCCCAGCAGTGCCTCAAAAAGGACTACAAAGGCAAATGCATCTATATCATGCTATGAGCAGTGCAAGTCATGAGTAACTAGAAACTGCAAAAAGGTTCTCAAGAAATTGGAGCGAAGTAATAAACTCACAATACAGTGGCTGTCTGCGCATTAAGGCATTGCAGGCAACACTAAGGAGACTTGATAGCCAAGAAGGCAGCAGAAACCATCTTCTAAGACCATGGAAGATGGTTTCAAGGAGTTTCAAGGTGCATAGTGAAGGAATTGATCAAGAAATGGTGTCGTGTTACACACGAGACCGCCTGAAGGGACGAAGAGGACCCTAAGCAGGTCCAGAAGGTGCTCGATGTATATTACAACATAGCCCAAGAAATTATAAAGCTGAAAAAAGCGATATAAGGTTACGTGTTAGTCTAGTGACAGGTCATGCCAAGATCTTGCACCACCTAGCCAATATTGACAAAGACGACCTGACAAGTTGCAGATTACATAAATCGGAGGTAGAGCACCTAGAACCTGAAAGAATTTCTTTACTAGGCAGCAAGCAGCTGGTCTGAATTCAAGCTGAAGTCGGTCATGGAGATTTTAGCTTTTTCAAAGGCAATCTCCGTTAATAGCCCATAGTATTAATTCATGCACGATATATCAAAGTTTGTCGCAGTGCTAGCGGCGTTGACCGCCCAGGATTTATTTAAAAAAAGTGCATCAAATCCATCATTGTCTGAAACTAGACATCAAAGAGCAACATAACTTCAGAGGAAACAGAACGGCAAAAAAGGCTAGCTTATTTTATACCTAAATAAGTGCGAACAATCAGGAACACCAAGAAATGCTCCATCTGGATATCTTCATACCTAAAAGGTGCAATTAGTCCTTCAATAGCTGGTATAAGAACGTAAAGGGAGAGCAATACTTACTAGGAAGCAAAGGAATCAAAACCACCTAAAAATGCTCATGCTGGCTTATTTTATTCCTAAAGCTGTGTAATAAGCCCCTCAATTACTAAACCAAGTAATTGATCGTCAATCAAAACTGCTGGTCGCAGTGCTAGTGGCGTTGACCGCCCAGGATTAATGGAAAAAAAATTGATCGTCAACACTTGCCACTTTGGAAAATTGCTGAACACGTATATTTTGGTGACATTACATTTTAAAATATGTATGTTAAAGAAAGGAGGCGATGCTATAAAAAGTTTGGAAAACTATTTATTGCACAATTTTGTAATTTTTTATTTGCGAAATAAGTACTAATATAAAGTAATAAGAGGTAGGTTTTGGAAACTTTTATTATAGTTTCATCTGCAATTGTTCGAAACAAATACGGCTAATATGGTCTAAATATTTGATATAAAAACACACCCGGAAAAGTTGGTTAAATTACCCTTTGTTATTTCCTGATAATTTGCAATTTATTATGTATTGATGCTTGTATCAAATATTTATAAAATATAATAAGTATTTTCTATCCACCTATTCAATTAAACATCTATAATTGACTTTACAAATAATTTTAAATAATTTACAAGCGTACACAAAATTAAACCATAGACCACCATATAAACATTTCAAATATTATGAACTATTTCAGCCCGTATATAGATATACAGTATCTGATTTTTCACGTCTGTCAGTCAATCATCTGATTATCATACTTTCAATTGAAATTTAAGCCAAACAATATAAAAATAATGTGATATAAAAATACAAATTTCCTCCAATAATGCACGCGCATGCGCACCATGCGCATAATCAGCAGTAAAATACTACGTTTGTTGCCTGTCGCGTCACATGACCCGCTGTTGTTCCCGTGACCAAAATTGACGGAAAATTCAAATATCCACGAGAGTATCGTGCCGAAATCGGCGACCAGCCAAACGAGGAATGGACATGCTTGATCCGATCACTACCAGGTACGTCGGCAAACCACCTTCAGTCCCGCGAACGATCCGTCGCTGTTATGTAACTAGCTGCTGTTGGCCTATTCATTGCACTGTATATGCAAGGTCATAACAATGTTGTGACTGATGAGGGTAAAAACGCAGAAATGAACAACATCCGACTTTTGCTTGTGCACGCAATTGCTCTGTACTGTAAGGATAATTATTTTCAACTATTTCCCAAATGCGAACAAGCCGTTCCATCTGTTTACTGGGCATTTTCGAGATATTTATTATTGATAACTGGTTTTGTTTTGATTGTAGCCAAGATGATGACCCGAAGGTGATACTAGAACATGCGATAACTATTGAGGAGCATAGCCTCGGAAGTGATGATATGGACGATCCGCATGTAGAGCATTTATCGCCACAGACTTTGCTGGAGACTCCTGACGATGATGTGCAGTATTCGTTTCGGGCACTAGAAGGTAGGTTGTGGTTTTTAAGAGCACGATTAATCTTGTGTTAATACAAGACAACGGCGTAGGTACTGTAACATATGGTACATTAAAAGTTGAAGATGATAGCGTGCCGCAATTGCTTACAACGCCGACGTTCACGAGTACGTCGGTGCCACAGCTTGTCACGTCCAACATTAATGGGCATCTATACGTAATTGGAAATGCTTCGGATGTCTTTGTAACGCATCAGACCACGGGGACGAGGCCAATTGTTCCACGGACAGCTGTTCTGGAAGCTCCTGCTGTTCCCATTACAAACAATAAGAAAATTAAGGTATGCAGATATTAAAGCAATTCATGTTATTGTAATATTAAATGTGTAACAACTATTCAACATTCATAACATATATGACCTACTTTATTAAATATTATGACAAATCATTCAGTATAAATTGTCCTTTTAACCCATAATTTCCGAAATTCAATATTATAAAAGTAAATATTCCTAATTTCAATTTTTATGGATAACCTCAGTTATCGGGTCCAAAAAAAAGTTAAGTAAATGTTATAGATTGTTGAAGTTGAGCACATTTATAAAGGCATATCCAGAGGATTTTGGAAGCACAAAAACGTATATCTTTTCGTTTACCGATACAAAATATTCACAATCAAGTTATTATTTTATCACATTATTATTTTAAAAATTAAAACACATTATTTTATTGCCACGTTCGTCATAGTTGCCGCCTACAGTCTTCGTTTTCCGTTTAATTAAGAAATGTACTATATAAATTGTAGTAATTAGGTGGACTATATATTTGCTAATACTTTCATTCTAAAAAAATAGCGAGATGAACGCCGAAGAGCAACGCACAATGAAGTAGAGCGTCGTCGCCGAGACAAGATCAACAACTGGATTAACAAACTGGCGAAAATCATACCCGAAACCACCGGCGAAATGAAAAGCAATGGCCATTACGATGGCCAGTCGAAAGGTGGAATTCTTGCCAAAGCCTGCGAGTACATCATGGAATTACGCGCATCGAAACGGCTCCTTGAAGAAACCGAAGCTGAGTGCAAACGGTTGCAGGACGCACTCGAGGATACGAAACGACAGAATGCCAACCTGGACCTCGAAAACAAAACTCTCCGCGAACTCCTACAACAGCATAGCGTACAATTGATGGACGAGGCATCATAGCTCACGCCAACTCAATTATTTTAGGCATATATATATAATTGAAAGACAACCGCCGGATTGGTTTCGTGGCACGGACGCAAGTTTATCGTGCATTTGGTGGGTGATCGAGATAGGTACATAAAATAACAAACGAATTGAGCGGCATGCGCTCATTGTATTTTTAATATTTTAAACTGCTTAGAATGATTGATAAGTATATACGCGTCTTGTGCATCGAAATTTTACATTAAAGTTATGATGCTGGGCGAATGATTTAAAAGGAACTTTTGGAAACACCTCCCAAGAGAGTTGTGAATCGTGTATTTCCGCGACGACACCGCGTAATTTGTTAATTAGTACTTTTCTGTATCGTATTATTTCCAAGGAAAGAAAACAAGTTTATGTTAATATATATTATTCGAGCATGTTATTTTGTTACTATTATTCATATACTATGCAAATAATACATTTTTCAAAATAATTTTGTTTAATTACGATGTTAATTGTGTAATTTCGATTTTAATTGTGAAATGAATTTGTATATAGGCCGACAATGACTTGACCAATCGTGAGAACTCTTGAATTTTCTGTTTTTGCCAGGTACTTTTAAGTATAAACTACAAGTTGAGAACAAACGGCGAAGAGGCAGACCGCTTCTAGAAAATGTCGGCAGAAACAAATTCTGCCGCCTCCATGGCTCTTATTAACGCAATTTTGCAGCACAAACATTGGATGAATCTACATGTAAGCTAACGTGCTGAAATAATACGTTCCCTTTGTCAAATGAGACAGCCATTCCCTTAATTTCAAATCAAATCAGTCCAGTAGTTCTTAGAAGTCTTGTTGGCCTTCGTCATTGTTTCCGCCGCGTACATCATTACAGGTCTTGCAAGTACGTTGTAGATCTTCAATCAGATCTCTTTCTTGAGTGTTCTAATCATTAAGATGCTTCTGTTTCTATGGCATGCTTTGTTTACCGCTTGAACTAGTCAATTACATGTCAATCTATATTTCAAATCATATCTCGAATTCTCCTGTTCTGAACCTCTTACAAATTCCGGCGTCATCCTACCCGCAGTCGTTACAATAGTGAGCACGTAGAATCTGGTTTGTAGATTTCCTTAATATACATATTGCTTTAATGCCTTCGCACATTAAAGCAACAGAAGTTCTTTTAATTAAAAGAAATAAAATCTAAAGCAGAACTGCAGCTATATCTTCAAGTAAGCCAACACGAATATTTAAGTTTCTTGGAAAAAGTCGTATTTGCGAATAGAAGAAAAGGGTAAATACTGAAAACTACCGTATACCAAAATCCAAATAAAATTCGAAAGAGACGAATAAAAATCGTAGTACCAGGCTTTAATTTATATTTTTTTATTATTGGAAAAACTTATCTACAAAACCAAAACGCCAGCCTTGAGAGCCTTGCGTTCCTTGGCTTTCACCTGGGCGGCGATGCGATCGAGATCACGACGGCCCTGTTGTGTAATCTTGCGGCCACCATCTGGGGTCTTCTCGATGAGCTTAAGTGCCTCCAAACTCTGCAGGCATTTGCGGGCGACGCCACCGGCGGAACGGCAGTAATGTGACGGGTGGGTGCCGTTACGTTTGCGCGTGCCAAAGATCTTCGTCACGGAGCCGACGCCGATGGGCGAGCGGATGTACATGTGGCGGATAACAGCCGAACAGCGCACATAGTACCAGTCGGGGTCGTAAGGCGCCAACTCCTTGGCGCGCGACGTCTTCACGAGATCCACCCAGTCAGGGATGCGCAACTTTCCGGTCCTTGAAACAAATTTAAAAAACAGCCATTAGTCGATTACGTAGGCATCGGAAGCAATTCTGTTAAACCTACTAAGTTTGAGTATGCTGAATATCAATCTTAATATAAACAAATTAAAGGATGTTTTAACGAAAAAAGTGCCGTACTCAATCGATGAGATACGACACACTAGGCAGTAACAAAAAATAACGAAATAATTGAGAAGGCTGTGAAATATTGGCAGGTGCGTGATCTAGATAAAAATAAAATTAAGTGTGACATATTGGAAACAAAATTTCTAGTACTACGCGCGCATCACACCTCGCGATCGAACAATCTTAAAAACAGTGTTGAAATTCGGTGAGACGAACGTGCGAACCTGGGGGCGGTGTATTCGCACAAATTAAGCTGTTCTGCGCGTAACATTGGTAATTTTCGGTCGACGATATGTGGCCAGGTCCCGGTAACAATATGATGGGGATGGCACCCGGGGGACCCGTGCCCGGAATGCCGACGCTAGGCATGCCTGGCGGAATGGGAATGCCGGGTGGCATGGGCATGCAGCCGGGCAACATGCCCCCGGGGCCGCCCATGTGTATACCAACGATGGGCATGCCACCGCCGGGTATGATGCCCCCACCGAATCAGCCGCAGCTGCAGGGCCTGCCAGGTATGCAGATGAGCAACTGCCAGTGCCCGCCGGGGCCACCCAACTGGCAGCCGCGGCCGCAGACGGCGCCCATCATGTGGCAGCAACAACAACAGCCGCCGATGTTGCAAACACCCACCTGCCTCACGCCCAACTACAACTTCACCGGACCACCACAGCCTAGCAGCTGTGGCGTCTGCGGTGGTTCCAACTGCGGAAACGGCTTCTACATGCAAAATCAAATGCAGCAGATGCAGGGTAATGGTCAGCCGCCAATGTACATGAACCAGATGGGTAAGAAACTCGCCCCGAAGAAGATGTAGACGTGCAGACTATATATGTAAGTATCACGGTCACGAAACGCGAATTTATAGGTTAGGGTTACACTAGGAAAACAATTGAAAAAAATACTTACTTTTTCAGGAAGGAGGCAAACGCCTTCACAAATTTTGCCTGATCAACGTCCTTTAGCGTAACTGACGGCATTTTGTCTGCAATAAAAACGGAATATTTTATTTACACATGTGCGCTTAGTATGTGCGAATACAGTAGCATGTACTTTTGGGGTTATGAACATCAATCTCTATTTTTGCACAAAATTCAACTTTTTAGCACACAAAATATGTTCACTTCAGTTTACTTAGATCAAGTTTACTGTCAGTAGTTAAATTTTTAACAAATTATGTATTAAAACGTTAATATTATTGAAATATTTCAGTAAACATCACACGTACCTGTCAACCCGACTACGGATCAGAGCGGAAAAGGAAAAGACGCCATATTGATGTCACAAAGTGAATGTGAGGGCGCCACATGTGCCCCACCAACTTCAAATTATACATGCATACCGGGATGCTAAAAAATAACCCTCAAAATAAAGCTTTCTAAAGTATCGTAATGCGCTGTGATGAAACTAATCATAATAAAATTATTGTCAATGACTATGTTAATTTCCAGAGTTAGTAATCTGAAATGTCTCAGCTTTATTGCCCTGCTGCTTTTGTACATATATGATTTTCAACCACCTTGTTAAAGTTTTGGTCCAATTTAGTGCTTCAGATAGATAGACTAATTAACATGAAAAATACCGACAAAGTAATATTTGAAAGGTTCTTGAAAGGTCTAACTTTATATTCATTCGTTATCAACGTAATAAAATTGGATACGACATTAAAGATTGGTGAGTTTAACT
>WSZQ02012990.1:0-31370 GCA_019419845.2 Weissflogia rhopalogaster | reverse complement strand
ATGGATTTTCATCTATGAACGAAGTTTAATTAATTGAGGGCAGAATCAATATTTATTCTGAAAGAAAATAGTAGTAGCTCTATTGATGAATTTCCAGTGTACCACTAGACGACTCTAGAAAACTTCAAGAATCTTCTAATCATATCTATTACCTTTTCCCGATTATAAGATTATTTTTCAGTATTTAACGAATTTAGCATTTACAGAGATAAACATCTCAAATTAAAGAAAAGGACTATTTACATGGTAATTTATTGGTTTTGTCATTTCTTCTACGCATTTTAAGGACGGAAATATTTAGCGAGTCGATATTTCACTTATTGCAATATCTTCATATTCATATCCGACCGAAAGTTGAAGTCGACGATGTTGCAATATCTAGAATAATCTAGAATTACTGCTAAATGATTCATAGTTAGTAAAGTGTTAGAACCGTCCATATATTCCTGGCATTAGATTATGTTGATATAAACTAGAATATTCATAATTTTCTTACTACTTTTTCATGGATGAACGAAGTTTAATTAATTGTGGAAGAAAATAAAAGTTTCTCTAAGCTCAGTAATGCATTGCCGGAAATTAATAGTAGTTCTAAGAAGGAATATTTGGGGTACCACTAGCTATAAAAGTACTAGCACCTTTAACTGGTATCTAGGACTATAGTATCCATATTATTTTTCGGTATTCTGTTGATTTAGAAAGTCTTATATGACCATAGTCAGTTTAGACAGTCATAGTGTGGCATTCCCGAAATTTAATTAATTTCTAGTGTAGAAAATTAATTGTGAATACAGAAAACTAGTAGAAAATTGAGGATGCATTTCTAGATGGTTCTAGAAAAGTACCCGAGTCCACTACTCATATCTAGGACCATATTGTTCCTGTTTAGACAAAATTTAGCATGTAATGAAATACAAATCTCAAATTGTAGGAAAGGGTGGTTGAGTTTTTGTTATTTCCTCACCGCTTCTACTCGTGGGAATACTTGCCGAATCGATATTTCACTCATTGCGTCATCTCCATATACACATCCAACCGGAAACTAAAGTTTACGCTACTTTGTGTTGCTAGAGTTGCAATATCTAAAATTAACACCGGTTCTAATGACGGATTCGTAGTGTATGGGTTTTTTGGGTCTTGAGTTTATCTATCTGACATGTTTAATTATTGCGCATTTCTTACCCGCGTCAAAATGTTGGAAAAGTGTCCCATTAGAATAGGCTAGAGCAGTGCGGTGAGAAACGCCAGATGTCAGTCTGTCACATAAAATATTTGTTGGTAATCACCCACCGAATTTCAGGAGTCAGATGCCGGAAGTGTCTCCAACATCTTCCGTGTATGTTATGCTTCCACCGCAAAACCTTCACGCTAGATTGCATTCCTCCTTCGTCTATTCATTATTTTGTGTGACATTCTATTACGTGGGAGATGGATCTTCTTTTTAGGAAAAACACGTTTTTTAGGTTACGTCTAGACCTAATACTGATGAAATCAATCCAAAACTAATTATAGACGAAAAGTAGCAATATGATTATTTTATAATTTCTAAGTAAACCTTCATAAAATTAAATTAATCAACAACATTTTTCTACCACATAGTGTTGTAAGGGATTAGTAACTTTCTCCCGGCCCTATCCGGTCGCGCTACCGATGGTACTGCTCTGTGCATATGGGTTTTTTCAGGGACCGTTGCAAGCGATTCGCCCAACCTTCGTTCGTGTTTTTACCGCGAAGTCAGGAGTGCCACAGCCGCTTGTTGAGTGGGGAGACCAAGTGCGGTGATCCAATGAGTACCCAGCTCTACAACGCGGCAATTTATTAAAAATAAAAGATATATACGATTAAAAGATATTGTTCATAATTAAATATAAACTAAAATAGAAGAGATAATCCTAAGTTTCTAGTACAACTATTAACCGACTCCTTCCTAACTTATAAAATGTAACTACCTTCATTTCCCATAATAACACAGTCATGGTAATATAGCTATTTTTGTATCTGTCTCTAACCATTTATTATATATTGTTAGAACTTTTCCAGTTCTATTATCTTCAATTCCCTTCCGCGTACTGTTCTCCGGTTTCCGCCTCTTTTCGATCATCTTTCAAGAGTACTCTTTCACTGGAAGAACAATAGCGCATCCCGACTAGTGCTCGACATGTTAGCCGACGAATATAATAGACCTTTTCAAAGTAATCAAATTACAAACGTCCACAAGGTAGCACAAAAAATATCTGGCGGCAAAAAAGGAAATCTCGTCAACTCCACGAGCAATGTTTTATGGTGTTGTATTTACACTTAAATATATAAATTATTACGTTACGGGTTTTTGTGTATAGCACTTTAATTTGTAAAAATAATATTATAAAGAAATAGAATTTCGATAGTTAACCCGAATGGAAAACCTAACCTAATGAAGTGTAACTTAACAAAATTTAAGGTCCCATAAATACCATAAACTATCATAACCTGGCATAACCTAACATAATTTAACCCGCCCTAACATAACGTAGCATAACCTAGCATACATTTAATCAAAATTCCTACCTAACCCAATCTCATCGTCCTATATGGTCAATTTATTCTGTAGGTCGTGTGCACTTTTGGCAAGCACTGCAATATCATCGAGAAATGCACCTGATCTTATGCCTATTTCCTTTATTTGTCTGTATCCCACTTCTACTTTTGACCATCTCCTTCTCAAGTATCTTGTTCATATATATTATAAAAAGTAGTGAACTTACGCTTCCTCCTTGCTTCTCTCCCTGTCTTGTTTGGAACACCTTTGACCTACGGTTTTTGCTGATTCCTCTGTTTCAAGTTTCTCTGTATATCTCTTGGCATTGTCTAATAAGGCGTCGTTCATACCGGCGGCGTCGCGGCGCATCGCTTCGTGGTTTCCTCTGTCCGACTCATATAATAAACGGAGATAGGTTGTTTCTTCGAGTTTCTTCATCTCCTTTTCTTCATATTCGTCAAGCAAGGATAGGCCTAGAAGTCCGAATTCGAAGTTGCCGGTAAGAACCATGCCTAAGCTTGGCATCGAATCCGCTGGAGCTTGGCAGCTCCACATCTAAGTACTTTACCAATTGCATTTTCGACGTCAATTCATCCTAGGTAAAGTGGTTTGTCTCTCTCAATCATTCGCTGATTTAATTAGCCATATGGTTAATATAAGATCTATTGTCCTGCGATAACTTATCATAACCTAACATAACCTAACACAACTTAACATAACCTAACCTAACATAACCTAACCTAACATAACCTAACATAATTCAACATAACCTAACATAACCTAACATAACCTCACATATCCTCATATAACTTACTAGAATCTATTCTCACCTAACCTAAGACAACTAAAATAACATAACGTAACGTAATCCAACATAACCTAATCCAGCCTAACCTTAGGAATCGTATTTAACACACCATAACTGAAGTACAGCCTCTAGAAGTAAGAATATATTAAAGAGAATGTAGACGAAAAAAGAAAAACAAACACAAAGATGTTTTCGTGGCCGTGGCGAACTGTTTTCGGCGTGATATTTTCGATGCGAACGCGCTCTAGTTGGTTATAACCTCACTAGCTAGCACCAAGAGCATTTTCAATATACTCCTTTAATATTTCAGGCTCGGTACGTGCCTTTTCTTAACGTGTGGTCAGTGCCGGGCGCGCGCATTTTGACGTTTCGGTGCGTCGTAAATTATGTGCATAGGTCACGTCTACTTTCCACTCACCTACCACATCCACGAGCACGGATGTTGGTTGTGGCAATGTGCTTCAGAAAGGAAATAAAACTGGAGTGAAATTTCATATAAACTAAACGGAAAACGGGAAAAGCACCGAAATTCAATCAGGTGGCATTTGAAATAAGCAAAATGCAATTATCTAGAGTTAGGTTTTGGTTATTAATAAAACAAAAAGTATCCACATTCTTGGGATTTCGCTGAGAAAACGTTTCTAATTTGGGGCACACTATTGTGACAAATAGGAGAACAAAAAATATAAATGGGCTGAACTAAACAGTAGATAGACAGAACTAATTTGTCAACAATTAAATGTTTACCAGTTTAAATGATTAGAAAAATATCCGCTTTTCTTAACTTTGACAGGGTCATTTGTCTAAATTTAGCTCTAAACTCACTCTAACAACAACGTCTTTTTTCTATTCTATCGCATTTGGTGAGGTGTTCCATAGCCGGAAGATGTATGTGATAATGAAGGTACGATGACTCGCCTGAAAAGCATTTGAATAGCCAATGTTTACTCGTGGCACGCAGTTCTTTTTAGTGCCGTTCGAGTCTTCGACGCCCTTAGAAATCCCCTCCCCAATCTTCGACCAAGTGTTACCACAATCATGTTCGAGCGGGAATATAACTAGGCCCAGCTCAAACCCATACCCATTTGCGTTCGTATTACGCTCGGTGTAGTTTACGACGCTGGCGGGGCCCAAAAGGCGTCTGCCTTTTCCACCCTTTTGTGTCTTGGCCCACTTCTCGAGCGCGCCATTTCCGTGGCGGCGTGCTCTGCGTGATTGTGACCCGGCTGGCAGAATGGAATTTCGTGCGCGAAACGAAATTTTGTTTACGTTACGACATCGACTGCCATCAAGCCAGTGGGTGGCCGGAGGGGTCGCCCCCTGGATAGACGGGCAGTCAGGAGGTGGGCGAGAGCAAAGAGCAAAGCCCCGGGTATTTCCAGTCTGGAATTTAGCAAGGAGCATACAAATTTCAGATAAGAAAAACTTCCATTTTTTCTATCAGCAATGGACATTTTGAGAAATGAGATCATAGATGAACTTAAGACGCTTCAAAAATGTTGTTTGAAGCGAATATTTAATAATTAGACTTAAGTGGACCTAGGTTCTTTCACCGAACACATATAAATTCAATGAGAAGAGCAAAAGGTAGAGCACACTGTAGGGATGTCATATTCAAGAAATTATAATAAGTTTGCTTATATTTGGGTTATTTACACCATATAAGCTTACACTACTTCTCACTTCCTACTACTACTTCCCTGTCTACATTTAACAAAGAAAACGGGTAGATGTGGGCCGGTAATCTTAGTGATTTTTCTGCGACATTTTAGTACCTTGGGCGGACTGGGCGTATTCTCTGCTCGGCATATCTCTGGCAAACTACTACTACTGGATTCACGAAAATACGAACTAATTCAATCATAGAATCATAAAACAATCACAATCACAAGGATCATGCCTACTTTAAATTTCTGAATATTAACGTAAGTTGTTTGGATGGATGGGTTATGAGTTCTTCCTATGGCAATACAATAGATATCATATTTCCACGACGTTTTAGTACCTTCAGCGGACCTGGCGCGTTCACTGCCCGACACACTGGCAGCCTACTGAGTTCACGGCAATATGAACACATTGATTAAATGATCATAAACTAAATATTCCTGGGATGTCCTAGAATCTTAAAACGTCACCAAGGAATATGCCTATCTTGAATTTTGAAATATAAACATGAATTGAATTAATTGATGGATATTGGATGATGGGGTAATTATTGTTGGTAAAATACCCATACGAAACTTCCTTAGGACGCCCTAGAATCTTGATACCATTCAAATGAAAATAATTTCCTTTCGTTTTATAATATAATCTTAAGAAACAAACCCATGGCTTACTGGAAATTCCTAGGCTCATTGAAATATACGAGAGAGAGATAAACCATTTTGATTCTTCCAGGAAATGTTTTGAGGATTAAGTATATCGATGACCCATAAAAATTATCTCTGGTAGTTAAAAGAATCTTGAACACATGTTGGTCCATTTCGCGATAATTTGCGAGGGGCTGCTTGTTGAAATAATGGGTGGGTTATGGTTTCTTCCCATGGAAATGCAAAAGATATATCAAGAGATGGAGCATGGATCATTGAAATACACGGGAGAGATAAACTATTCGGATCGATTTTGGAAATTTTTTGACCAAGGAATACATCGATGATTCTTAAAAATTATCTCTGCTACCTCCTAGAATCTTGAAACCATTATGGTCCATTTTGCGCTAATTTTCGAGTAGTGGAATGCGCCACAGACGGGATGCTTTGCGACTGCGGGATGCCGTAGGTATGCGGATCAATACAAGCACCTTGAATAATTTATAAAAACATTTCTGGTCCGTTTGTGTTTGAATTCTGGTTTTCGCACGAGTGACGGCGGCGATGGAGGCGGTAACGGGAGAGACCAACACCACTCTCGTCTCTCCCATCAGTGCACCGTGGAAATTCGTATTGTCAATGTGCACCGTGCATGCTTTATGAAAATCCTTTCCACGAAGGACTTTATAGTGCATTCTGCACATCTTCACTCTTTTCTTGCATCACTCTTTCCGCTCTTGCGTCGAGTTTTATTATTTCCAAGTGATGGATACACGACATCCCCCACGATGATGATGAATCTGCACGCAAGAGAAGAAGAACTCGCACATACTTGAGCTCGCCATTGTCTAGCAGCGCGCGTCCTTTGTTCTTCGAAAACGAGACTCTCTAATTTTTCCGGTTTTGTAACCGCACGCAAACGTCCCTGCTGCTTTTTTTTCTTTATATTCTTACCCCAAGCCGCCACATGCTTTTAATCGTATGATTCGCATGATGTCTACCTTCTACCTCTACTAACACTACTATATTTACACCTCTAACTAGGTGTTGATGAGAGTTCCACTGGGTGGTAGTAACAATGCTTGTTGTGAGAGTGGATGGTAGTGGCAAAGAAAAAACGAGGTCGTAAAGTTAGGTTAAATTCAATTAGGTTGTGTCAGGGATCGATATTTTTCGAATATGGGTGCAAATCACCAACAATCCGAATTATAGAAAAAACGATTGGATCAGTTATATCCCATCGTCGACGAGAAAGGGAGGATTCCATGAGTGACTTAAAATTAGTAAAAGGGTCACTCATAGTATCCATCGTTTCTCGACAGCACACATCTTTCTAGGAGTCGACGAATAGTAGTAGTAGTAAGAGTGAACTGTAATCAAAGTGGGTTTAAGATAACAATGAGTAGTTGCAAGAATGGGAGGTAGTTAAAGGAGGTAGTGGCAAAGGATAGTATAATACCAAGTAGGAACCCAAAGTTTGATTTGATTCTATCAAATACTATAACTTTCAGCACAAGTACAATCTCTATTGCTTGAAGTCGGAGAAGATAGAAATATGTGGTGGTACTAGTAGGGTTTATTAGATTAAATACTATTTCCACTGACGCCACAATTCATAGTGGAGTTGGGGAGAAGTGGGTGGTAAAGAGATTGGGCGATACTAGAGCAATTGGAAGAGGGAGAAAGATTAAAAGTCAAGAGTTGTAGTAGAACAAGGACACTATACACGTATATCATATATATCATGTTCTTGCATTCTCATCCACTTAGTTTGGTTTATCGCACCAAGTCGCCTTCCCTATAAGCATGTTTTCCTATATTTACCTCTTGCCCATTCCCCAGCTCCTCATTTTGCCTGTCCTAAGTTCTTACCGCTTGCGTATTTCAATAAGTATGCAGCCGGGCGCTATGCGTCAAAAATGCGCGAAAACTACGAGCATGCATCCGGATTGCAAAACACGCCCACGCGTCTGAAGTGGTCTGAAAAGCATCGGAGCGGAAGCGAAAAGAATAATTTACATGTCCCACCCGTCTCGCTAGTGACAAATCACCTACGCCCGGCGCCGGCGTTGCTCTCGGGACGCTTGTCTATAAATATTACGACGTCCCGAGGACGTCGTTTTAAATAGCTAAGATATTTTCATGTAAATGATGGCCGATGCTTTCCGAAATGACGTGCAATATGCATGTTATTTTCTCAACTTATCCCACTTTCTTATTACTCCGTGCCGCCTTATTCTGAACAAGATTTTCCGACCACTGCACGGAAAAATCCAGAGTCATCCCATCCCGGTTTATCAATTAGTCTAATGGCCTCTTTTTGGGGCTGGAGCAGGCTGTGCGCCGTCCGCCATTTCCGACTTCCTTACAAACCAGTACGACTGTTACCAGTGTTGCCAGGATGCGAAAGTAATAAAGCCGACAGCTTACTAGATTACGACGATATATATGACCTCATATATAGAGGATGTTTTAGAAGTTGATACAAATTGAAATCTTTGCAAAATCTTGAGGTCGTCTCGTTCTACTTCAGCCTGCACTTGTCCTAGAATGGTCTAGTTGTGGAAGTGTGCCGAGTAGGATACAATAAGACGTTGGCGATATCAGTTCGTATCTGGGCTATCAACATCTAAACATGCCACATCTTGAGACCCTTCATGGCCGGGAATTTCCCGGCGTCGAATTGAATTGGAAACTTTGGCGCACCGGGCTGGCACGCTGTTTCTGTAACCGAACGACGTATCTGTAATGTGTAACTACGGCGTGGGAAGGAGGTCCTTAGCTTGACATTTCGGCGTAAGCACTCGGAAATATCAGGGCATCAGGGTTGTGGGCACACATTGCACATGCAGCCGAACTTTATGTGCATGTTCCACTCGTGATATTAAAATTTGGGGCACTCTCAAAGTCTTTCAAGTTTCCAATATTTGCGTTTTGTATTTCGAAGTATGAATCTTTGGGACTTTAGGGTTTGTTAGGTCTGTCTACTACCAAACAAACACAATAAATCCTCTGGGGTCTTAAAATTATTGATTTTCAAAGATTGATATCCTCATATTCAAACTTCCGGTTAGGACCTTTGTGTTATTTACAACAATTATTTTGAAATTAAAAGTAAATAATTTCTAAAGTGGGCCTTTTTCTCTTAAAATATTACAATATTCTCAAATATCTAAATTGACGTTAATAAGATAGAATATTCGTAAGAGGAGATGATAAAATAAAACCTTGGAGAAAATGGATAATAAATCTTTCTAAAGCTTCACAAAGCCATCAAACAAAATTGTCTACACATGAACTATGATTCTAAATATGCGCCTGTTGAAATTTGCCGGGTTTGCTTCGTATGCTTGTATCAAATCTGCATCTCGGGTGAGATTAATATCCGTCAGCGGTAGACCAAACCCTTGATTTGCATGTCATTACTTAAGGTTTTGCCGTGCTTGCACCAGGAGATACCCTCGTTAAAATCTGCCCATTTGGAGGAGGAAACAATAGATGGTGACATAATCCGCGATCCAAATAATAACATTCAAGGTGTCCTTATTGAAACAGAAATATCTTAATTAATTATGTAGCTTTCATTACGTTTGTGAATACATTTTACAAAATAAAACAGACATATTTTATTATAAGATGTACATTTATAGAACAAATGCAGGAACAATCACAATTTGTATAGCAGAAAGAGTATTAATTGAAGGCCTGTAGATATCTTTATACTTAATTCTACTAGACCTAGAGTCATTTCATGAAAATGTATAGGATCATTAAGAACGTAGTGGTACTTTCACAATTTAATACTAAAAAGATGAGATTGATTTGGTAACCTGTAAAGCCTGGTAAGCCTGTAAAATCTTTATACTGAATTCTACTAGACCTAGTGCCATTCCTTGAAAATGTATAGGATCATTAACAACGTAGTGGTACTTTTATAATTTAATACTAAAAAGATGAGATTGATTTGGTAACACCCCTCAGCACTCCGTTAACTCAGCATTCTGTGCAAGATTTTTGTATTCGTTTCGTAAGGGACTATATGTTACTCACTGTGCACGACAGAGAGATTCTCTGTATATACAATATTGCACGTTAAACTTATAGGGCAAGGGTTTAAAGCGCAATGGAACTTTTACAATTGAATACTAAAATATAGAGATTGATAAAAGTAAGACTTCAAAAGTGATTTGTTCTACACGATTAAAATATGCAACATTGTTGGAGGATATGTAGGAACACTCTGAACACGATGTGGAACATTCATATCCTGACAAAACTGGCACACACGCACGCATTTAATTCAATTTTACACCGGTGGTGGCACGTTTCAGGTCGTTATTGCGACTGACGCTGCTTTTCACATGCCGTTCACCTGTTTCACCTGCTCGTGCCTCTCCAGCCGGGAATATCGCACATTCCACGTCCGCTGTTGCTCATCGTCAGCACGACAGAGCGTCATCGTCACGGTAGTCATCCACAATGTAATTTCACTTTGTAAGGCAGCGCCGAGCTACGTGTTTATCTTTCGGACTTTTGCGAGCGTTTCGTACATTCCCCTGCGTTGGCAGACGATGCGTTTCATCCTTGACAGCCTACCAAAGTGTCCTGTTGAGTGTACCCACGGTGTTTGTACGAGCAGTGGCAGGATAACGAAATAAAACGGAGCGCTTTTAAATCCCTCCGTCACTGGGTCGCGTAAATTTTCGTCCAGTGCGTCCTGTGGGCCGCATCTTTTTGTCAGTTGGAGTGTGTTACGGCTGCGGGCTGTGGTCGAGAGTAGAACGATTGTGATATGAAGCGCACTGTGAAAATTACGAGCCACTGAGCTTGTTTAGCATTCTATTTCATTCAGAAGTGGGGCATAAATTGAGTTGCATAATGATGACCAAGTTTAATGTAGAGTACTTATTCTTAGTGGTCATATTTTATTTATGTTAAATTCAAGCTTTACTTTGATTATTGAATACAATGCATAAACGAATTAGTATCTAATGCTTTACTTCAATAATATATAAAATTTACAATATCTCCTTGTTAGGATCTTTGCAAACATTAATATTCTTTTTTCGGATTTATAATTTCTCAGCTTATTGAAATATTTACTTATATCAGAGAAGAAATGAATAGCGAGAGAGAGACTTTCAAAAAAATCCTTAGAATTAGGATTTGGTAATTGTGTAAGAACTCCAGTATATAAAGGCCTTCAGTTGATTAAATGTTCAGTTCATATCCAGTAGCTAGAAATATATCCTAGCTTAAACCCAGTTGGGAAGAACATATTGGTGATCCTTTGAATAAAATCTTATTTTATAACGCAGAAAAATTTAGATATTCAACGTTTAGAAATCTATATTTTCCTATAGTGGGCGGAACAGGTATCAGTGAAGGAAGCGGTGAGTGGGAGAGGGAGGGAAGTCGAGGAGCAGGTTAGGCAAGAGAGGATAATGGGCAGTACCTACCATGGTACGTAAGGGCGCAGGTTATCGGGAGGAGGCCCTGGTACTTTAGGGATAGGGGCAGAAGCGGAAAGGAGAAGATATTGCTGCCAAGGGCTAGGTGTGGCTCGGAGGAAAGAGGCAGGATGGTCTGAATGGGGCAGGAATACACGAAATGTATATTTTGTTTGGCAGAGGTGGATCCCTGGGAGCAACTAGCAAGGGACTGTGAAGGATGGAAGGAGGGATGGCTAGGTTCTCAAGAAAGAGGAGGGAATATTGTCGGAAAACGGCTGGAGAAAAAGGAGGGAGGGCTGGATGTCATCACAAAAATGTTATTGGAAAAGGAAATGAGAAGGGCGATCCTGGGATGATAGCTGGTTTTGTATATGTATTATTATTCGGTTTATTTTGAGGCCTCCTGCTGATTTTAAGTTACCTTCTTATCCAACCACCAGCAACCTGTCCTCGCTTAATTCCAAGTTAGCCAGGCGAGTTATCTTGAACCTAGCGCAGTAATGCTAATCTATTATTAGTATATATTCGAGGTTTTTTAGCATTTTTTTAACTTAGTAAAAAACTAAAATATAACACGAAAATAACTTTATCAAATATTCTACATTTTCTACCAATTTACTGGTAGTTTATCTCTTTGAAAATACTTACCATTCTTACAATTAATGAACCATAACGCACTTACCCTTATTTTTCATATTTTAGTCGACCTTAATAACATTCCAACTGAACAAAAGCCCTACATAATATGAACAACAAAAAACAAACGGAAATACCACGAATGCTTCGTTATGCACGAGAAAATATCAAATAACATTCGTTTCCACGTTTTCTGCACCACCGCCATCGCCGCGAAGGAATCTCGCGCTCGATTTCTCAATTCGACTCCAGACAGGCGCAAAAAATGCCCTGTCTCCACGCTCACGGAAGCCATCCACTTTTCTCCCTGTTTTTTGCCATCTTCCAATCCACTCATCTTCCATCTATGCCAAAATCGCCCGCGAGCGCGCGCCCGCCCAGGTCCTCATGATACCCATCCCTTTTGGTATGCGCCCACTCCGAAATGAAACGTGAGGCGCGCGATGAACGAGGGAGCAAGACCCACCTTCCGAAAAGCGAAATTGGAAAATCCGTGCCGAAACCATGCACGCACGCCGAACCTCGCCTGCACGCCCGATGCCTCCACCACGATCACACGATGGTGGAGGCGCCGGTGTGGACCTGCGGAAAAAACGGTTATACAGAGGGCGGTCGGACAACGGAAGGGGAAACTTTCGCAAACTTTCATCGCGTTATGAATTATTAATAATTCGACGCGTCCGAACCTCGTAGAGCGTCGTGGGCTGTTGAGGGAGCGGGGAGTTGTGAAGGTACGCACGTTCGCGGTGTAAATCTCAGCGTTTCGTCGTTCCCAGAAGCGTTCAAGTGAGGTTAGGAAAACGATCGTCCTCACCGAGGATTTGATCAGAATTTACTCATCATAGTCACAGATCATTTAATAGTGATCAGAAAAGTTTTTCAACGAATTTTCAAAAGTATAATATCAAATTCATAAAATAGTCGTAATAAAAAGAAAGAAATGCTTTTAATATTTTAGCAAGGCAGTTATAAAGTAAATTTTCAGAAGTAAAATATGAAGTGTTCATAAATATTTGCAACAAAACAAAAATCGGCATAATGTTTTTTGTTTAATCTTACATCGATCAGTATATTACGCTGATTAGTAAATCAAACAAGTGATTTATATATGATGCACGATGATATATGATGATATATGATGCACCCCTCCTTCTTTACTTCTCCCCTAACACCCTCCGTATCAAACCTATCCCTTTCCCTGTCTCACGTAACCATTCCGCCAATGTCATTGGGTCCTTTCCTTCTCTTTTTCCCAACACCTCTATTCGTTTGCATTCGCTCACCAAATGGTCCATTTGGACCATTTGGATGGTGTCCCACCCCCTATTGCACATCGCACACCTTCTATATTCCATTGGCATCCATGTTTTCCTTCCTCTTTCCTCGGATCCACATCTTGCTCTCGCTATTAAACGTTTATCTTCATTCCTCAAATCTCTTCTCATGACATATTCGGAACCTTCCCGATTACCTGCCACTCCTTATAGTCAGGATTATATGTGCTGTCGCTAATCTTTCCCTGCCTCTCCTGCTCCTCTACCTTCCATTTTATGCTCTTATTCATTTCTTCCACAGGCATACCTTCATTTAGCATCATCTCTAACCACCTCTCCGCCCACCCAACTGTGGCCAGTGCCTTGCGCCGTCGCTCTCTCCATCTATTCGTATCCGCCGTGCTGCACCATTTCCCTGTATACCCTACTTCCCTCTCGACATCCATATCACGTAACTTCTTCTCATATCGAATTACTCTCCCCATTGCTTCCCATGCCAAGCTTTTTCTGCCCGATTTCTGCATCACAATATATTTTGGGGTGGTCCTTTCTAGCCCCATTTATATATGATACGACTGGTATTTGCGCCCTGAATGTTTAATTTATAGCTGATGGCAATTGCGTTCCGGTGCACTGCGAATTAATGCTAATTAATTGTATATCGTTGCAAATTATGTTATGTGTTGTACATTTTCGTTATGTTTTCCTCTCATGCCTATGCAAATTACGAGCCAATTAATACGCAATAAATCACTTCGGTATCTACATATCCTATACGTATTTCATTTTAATATTAATTAGCCTACCTTTATTTAAATTGAATAATATAATGATAATTAGTTTACCATTATATAATCTGCAATATATAATATGCAATTGTCCAGTCAAGAGGCGCAGTGGTATGGTCGATGGCCACTGTTCATGAGGTCCCGTGTTCGATTCTCGGTGGGAATGCATATTAAAGTGAATTCTTCTTCTTATCATTAGTATTAGCCTCTAATATAACTAAATACATTGAAAAAGAATTGAATAGAGCTAGTGACAATAGCTGTCGATGCTCGGTAAAATCAAAAAGAATGCAATAATAATATATAATATGCAAGTTTGTGTAAAAATATGTTCGGGGAGGGCCTTACCTCGGTGTTTAAAATGGTTTCCCAGGGGAAACTGGACCTATCTATTCGCTCAGAAATAATTATGTCCACAAATTTAGATGTAACAATCCGTTTTATTTTTGAAAACACAAGTCGCTTGGGAATATTCTTGCGAATTCTTACGTAATTTCAATGATTTAATCCTACCGGAAAGAGAGTTTGCTTTCCCATAATTAGAATTGTTTTAAATTCATTTTGGGTGGATTACTCCTGTGTTTTCATATTCTTTATATTCATATTCTGCGAGTTGTAAGTGTCCATTTTTTTCAGTCGCCATCTCTCTCAGTATATCAGATATGAACTGGCTTTTTAGTCGACAGAGGGCCTTTAAATATTGAAGTTCTTGCTTTATATAATTTCCCTTCCTTCTCTAGGTGTAACATTCTAAATTCTTGCGTCCATATTTATAGAATGTTATACTACAGTATGGTATCATTCACAGCAATAATGACAACACCGATACATTTAGTAACATCTCAATGTAACATCTCAATAAGCTTGAAAATATATGTGCTTTTAAAAAACGAAATTAATAAATGAAAGACAATTTTAGAAATACTATCATGTGCCAATTTACAAAATATATGTACCATGATAAAAATAAGTGTTGGTACATTACAAGAGATTAATTTTCTAGTGGTTGAACTAATGAAAACATAACATCGACAATTTATGAATTGAAATAATAATAATAATATCACATATTTTAATGTCTATCGACGTCTGTGGGTCTTTCCGTCATGGATATGGTTTATTTTATTTGTATGTTTTTTGTATTGTTGTTATTTACAAATACGTTTTGTGTTTATACAATAGTTTGTTGATTTGTGTGAGTCGTTGATGTATATGTTGTTGTTGTGGTTGAGAGTAGTTCTCGCAGTGAATTGCACGTGTCAGTAGAATGATGTGTGAAGTTGAATGTTTGAAGTTGGACGTTCTGTTTGAAGTTGAGAGTTTGAAGTAGTGTGTTTTTTTGTGTTTATGTTTGCATAGGTGCGTGTGCGTAGGTGAGTGTGTGAAGTTGTGGGAAAAATAATCTCACTATGTGATGCCCGCTGTCCGCCGGCGTGATACGACAAGGAGCCACCCACTAAGCTACCCGAACGGGCGAATTGAAATATATAACATTAAATTAACATTTAAGCAAACTACAATGAAATATGAGAAAGAACGGTTGGTTGTACTTTTCGAACAATGAAAGAATAAAATTAACGATTCCAATTATAACTTTTGAAATGAACTCAAATCAGTGTTCGAAACGAGCATTAATACGCGGAAATAAAATAGTAATGAAAACACGTGGATGTTTGCGTTTGCATCGTCGGTGAACGCATTTGATTGCATGAAACGTGCGGCAAACATGTTTGTACGCTTTTATTTCCCGTTTGTCCAAACGGACAGGCTTCCCATTTTCCCCAGGATTCCATGGAGGTACACAGTTACACCCCTCTCGCTGGGTACAAATCGCAATCGTTAAATGGCCACCGTCGATATTTGATAGCCAGCTCACGAGAGCCGCCGTACAAACACACAAGCGTGAACCTCACAATTCCTGATTCAATTCGATATTCACGGATTTCTATACCTTTGCTTTCAATCGCGCTGCTCACGCTCCGTAATGGCACAGAAATCCCACCGCAATGAAAACAATTTCTGATTTCGAAAAACTGATTACGCTCTTGCTGGTAACTAATTATATTATAACCCATTTTATTCAGTGCTTCTCTTATCTGGTGCTTACAAACTTGCAAACTCGCGGGGTGCAACTGAGCAATATAAATACTGGAAATAGAGTTTGGATTTTTTCCGCCCAATGGTAGATCCCAACTAGCTATTCATTATATCCCATTTAAATGTCTTTTGTGTTTGAATCCCTGAATTTGTGCCAAGCTAAGTAGCCCGCAGGGGGTCCCAGATCAAATTCTGGTTGTGACACCTCTTCACTTCTACAACCACACAATATAGGTGCTTGTCATTCCAGAAGGCATCTTCGCCTTTGGAAAGGGCAACAACCTGTTCAAAGGGAATTCATATATCCTCGCTGTCGTGAACCATTGGCGACGGTTCGGGTTGATAGCGCGGTAAACGCACTTGGTCCAATCATTGGCCCAATCATGTAAAGTAGTGGTGGTTTGTAGCGAGGTGAACGCACTCGGTCCTCGTGCAGTACTTATAGGTCTGGGCAAAAGAGATGAAACTCGGCATTTTGATAGCAACTAGTGCTAGACTCAAAATTACCACCGCCTTCCTTCAACGTGCCGATCGGGTACTCCCTGTCGGGCTCTCTCTGTAGAGAACCAGACTCACTCAGGTCACGAATTGAATTATCTTTATTAGCTTTTTTTCTTGTAATGTCATTTGAGAATTCTGACTAAAAGCCAATATCACTCTTTAATGAAATGAGCCTACTTGGTTAGGTGACATTTTGTTAGAGGTGGTGTACCCGCGAATGGCGAGGTGAGCTATGTTTTCTCCCAGGTATTCGAAAACATACCTGGGGACCTTTACTAGGCGCCAGCAGGGCGCTTGTATAGCAGTGGGGCGCAGCCCTTGTCCCGAAACGCCAACCTGAGAGACTACCGTCAGTAACGGCAGCTTCGAACGGCCATCCATCGTATTATCCACAACTAATGTCCCCACATACATATATAAACATTGTCATAAAGATTCATTTCATTAGTGCCTCGTTCCTCGTAGTCCCTGACGACCTTTCTGATTTGTGCTACTCAATTTCTATCACTTATTCTAACTTTGCCTCCGAATTCCGGTAAAATAGGTGATTTTTGGAACATGTTTCTTCACGTCTTTTTTGTCCTTTCTAGATATATTTTCTAATGCAAGACCAATGACTCGTCGAAGATTTAAAGATATTTTATTATATGAATAAACCCATGGCATTCAACTTCATGCATGCGATAAACATAGTGCATTAGCTTCATTCGATCTCACTATATACCAGTACCGATGAAAATTTCAAAGGATGAGTTGATCCAAATCAAACTGCCCTCAATGTTTAATTGTTTGTGCTGCCACAAATTTTATTTCAGCAGTTCCTCCTATTATAGATATTCATGGCGTTCTTTAGGATTTTCATGCATTATTTTCTTGTCCAGTCTATATCCGTACCTTTGGGTCCCTCTAAAAAGTCGGTAACTTTGGAACATATTTGGTCAACGCTCTGGTGTACATTCCTGGAAATTTTTTCTAGTATTACTCCAAAATTCTTGAAGTTCTATTCCAATCAACAATAACGTTTTTGAAGCATTGAAGAAAAAAGTTCTTACATTGACAATATTCACTGTCAAAATTGTACTCATCTCCTAAGATACTGGATCAGCAAAACCCTAATATGTGTGAGACGAACTCCTAACAAAATTTTCCTTACATTTAATTATTATCACTTCTGTTTTATCCCTTGTCAGTACCCCAAAACGATGTATAATTCTAAAAAGATATCAAACCAGGAGATTCCGCTGTATCGCACAAATATATCAGTATAATTCCAAAGAATTACTTGGCCTTTTAAGTGACATGTAATAAATTCGCTTCTGTTAGACTTGCTTGTTCCTGTGAGACTTCTTATCAGTAAAACAGTAAAACTAACGACCGTTTCGAATTTGGAAGAAGGGCTAATTTTAGTTTGAATTTAATTAAAGTGTTTACATTATTTTTGCTCACCCCTAGTAAGTGTGTCCCGGGATCTAATTTAATCGCAATTTGTTTGCTTCAACAGCATCAATTTCATTATTTCACTCGCTTATTTCGCGCCTGTAATGCGTTTATATGCGAAACTTTCTTAATTTCTATTTCGCTATTTGTACCCTTAAATACAGGAAAAGCAGCGCTGGTGGCGCTTCAATTGCGTTCTGGCGGCAGGGTTTTGTATGAGCCAAGCAGCATGGCCGGCAGGTGTTTTGCTACTGACAGCAGTATATATACACGGGCGTGTGCGCAGCTGGAAAAGCAATGACCTAATGCAATAATTGCCGCCGGATTAATGCACAATTTGTAGCACAATTCGTTGCCGCGACGAGCTTTAGCCAGCATGTCGCCGCGTGGAAATTCCCGCCGGTGCTAAACAAGCTTGTTTACTACCGAATTTCAATATATTGTATACCTACGCAAATATATGACATGTTATTCCAATTTGCATATTTCGCTGCGCCGACAAATTGCTTAAAATATTATGTGTGCGTTCAGAGAATTACTGTTAAATATGTTAGAATATAACCCAGTTATCAAATGATCAAATTTAACTAGGTCATGTTAATATTTTAATTCAAATATTTGAAATGTGTCTATTATTTCCTTTTCAAAATAGCACCTAACAAGAGAGTTGTTTAATCTAGAGATAAGGAATTTCATATTTTTTTAAGTCGGAGTGATCGACTTAAAAAATACGTGCTTATGTAAACTTTGGGCCAGTAATTAATAAAGATATTAGATAGGTAAAACGGTCTCGCTGTAGTTTGGAAGTGAATGGCGCGACAACCTTATGTTAAGTGTGGTATCTCTATAGAGAGAGAGAGAGAGAGAAAGTATGGCAGGGTGAGTTCAAATATAAGGGAATATGTGAGAGACTTTCAAGAACTACATGTAGGCCCAGAGTGTGCGCCGTGCTATCACAAAGGGTTTCCAACGTGGTACACGGCTCCTTTCTTTTCCGTCGTAATTACACTTTTGTGGGACCCAGTGTATTCGCCGCGCTGCAAAGAATGCCTGCCGTTGACAAGTTATTATTCAGAACTAGACATCTGTGATGTATTCAGGATGTTTTTATTATTTTCTTGGATTCATAAATATGGCTTCGTCTTTATTTCTTCGTTTAGGTGTCAATTGTATTAATTCTGACTACCCCAATCCTCAGATTATAAATAAAAATCAATCCAAAGACGTGAAAAGTCACTAGAACATGGACTTTTCACTTCTTTGCCAACTTGTTTTGTTGAGATTCTTAGCCTGAATTAGACTTTGTCTAATGGTTCTTTGAAAATTATATGAGTTATTGTTTATTGTTTGTTGATAGTCTAGGTTCGTAATCTTGATTGTAATTGTCTGTAATTGTATTGTATTAACCAAAACCATTATAAATGGGTTCATCCCATCGCGACTTAGGAACAGCATGTTGTTGATCCTCCAACATTCCTCATAGCACATACAATTCCTGCTTCCTTCTGTTCTCCAAATACGTAAGTCCTAATTTTGCTGGGATAGTGTTCGAATTTTCCGTTTGAAAATCATTCAAATTGACGAGAAACCGGTCATGCCAGTATTTTTACTACCTACATTATCAGGAAATTGGAAAAGACGGTGTGAAGTATAATGAGCGATACCTCTGCAAGCAAACAGGTGAATTGACCAATGCAATCAATAGTTTTAAAATGGGTAGAGCCTATTCGGTCTTAAGAACAGTAGTTGATCCGCTAACAAAATTGCTCATGGTGCAACTCCCTCTTTGTCCTGCTCTCCTGATACTAAATCCCAAAATTTAATATGTGTGGTGCCTCTGCAATCATGCAGAAGAGAGAGGTATTGACCAATGCAATTGTTTTTGTTGAAACTAGAATCTCCACTGTAAAGGGGTCGAAATCTAGTTACTTAAGCCATGTTAGCAGCACTGATTTTATGTTTTACTTAACTGCTTTTACTGTAAATAAACTCTCTCTTCTCTTCGAACCTTCGTGAGGCAAACATCTCTTGCAACCTTCATCTACCAGTTTCAGATCTGTGTGACCAGCTTTGCCGGAAGTTTCAACAGTTTTAAAATCGTCAAACAGACATTAAAGGTAGAAGGTCCGCTAAGAACATTACCCGTTCTGCTCTGTTTGTATAAAATATTGAATAAACCACATTGTATAATAAACAACAATAGGAAATATTGAGCAAAGATGTCCAAATTATGGCCCGAGGGCCAAATTCGAAAAGCCATTTCGCACTTCTGATATAGAGGCTGAGTTGCTGTTTGTAATGAGGTGATTCCAAAGTCTATAGATGTACGCTACAACTACAGCAATGTTGATAAATTTTTCAAATTTTAACTAAACCACTCTTAGGAAAATCTGATTTTCTGACTAAACCTCAAAATATTAATACATATCTTATTAAAACTGCTTTCTTCTTGTATGCAATCTAGTCACTTTAATTATAAGTGTTAACATCATAACTCCTTTCAATGTTACAGAAACTTAAAATAGGGAAGGTGACTTTCAAAATTAATAAGACATGTTCTTTGTTTCAGTGGCATGTTCAACCGTAACAGTGACAAAATGTCAGGCAGCATTGCGTACTCTACAGGCGTTCCCTTTCTTCAAGCCAACGTGCCTCTGTCGGGAACCGCACGTGGATCCCGAATGCAACTCATTTCGGGACTTCCTCTTCGACCACCCGTGTGTCTTCGTGCTCAAAAAAGGTAGATACATAAAATTATCCCCATTGCACAATCTAACTTGAAATTATAAAAAGTGGCTAATATCTCAACATACGATATCAGTTCAATGAATGTAGATGGAATAGAAGATATTCACCCTGAAGTCAACAGTTTGAGCGATTACTAACCAAAAACAAATGACAGCAATTAGAGCACAGTGTCCGGTGGCGGATTTTGCAGTCCAGGTGAACGGATCATAAATCAAAGTGTTTCTTTATCTGTGTCTCTCTTTCTCTTTCGCTCTCTCTCTCTCTCTCTCATGTAAATCGGGCCGTGATTTCTTGAGCCATGCGGCATGCTGAGATGGCAACCGATGCAAATGCGTTTGTCAAATGACTACTGCCACCGATGCCACGGTCGCCTCCAATGCTCCGTGATAAATTGAACGGGATTGAGACCTGTGCCGGTCTCGACTCTACTCCACCGAAGCTCCAATTCCTCTTGACTCTCAATTTTCCACTCGCCACAGCCCACCACTCCACATTCGCCGCCGTCTCCAACTCCTCCTGTCCATTCCACTCTCAACAACGGCCTCTTGATAGCCATGCGCGGCATGGGACTATCATGCCCGCAGGCCATCAGTGCCCATCTACCATTAGCCTCCCGGCACGCTGATTAATCACCGTTCCACTCGGACACGGCCCGAGAAAAGAATCTCAGCAACAGACGAGAGTTTAACTTTGAAGCATCCCGGGAAAAATCGACGCGAAATCCACTTGCAAAACGCAAAAAGACCGACAGCGGGGAAGGAAAATTCATGAAAGCCCCGCTACATCAATGATACCAAAAGAGCATTAAGCACAGTCAAATGTCAAAGTCACCGAATTCATTTTGTTGCCAACCCTTTTTTGCCTACATCCATCCGACCGGCCGGAAAAAATAATGTCCGTGATTAAATTCTTGGGTTAAACATCATGCTCTCGTTCGTTCCAGAAAAAGATCCGTATCCTGTGGACGCGCTGCCCACATGCAATCATGCGCTGTCTGTCTGCCAGCAGGAGAAAAAATGCATCAAACTGTACGACGATTTCAAGTTGAATTGCAAGGTGCGAGATAACAAATGCCGAATGGAGGACAGGTAACCATACTATCCAAGAGGTCCATAACCTCAAACTAACGCTCTTGGTTGCAATCTTGAAGGGGTCTCTGTCATGATTCGTGGGCAAATTTGCGTCGCTCGCCGATGTTTGGCTGCATTTGCCCTAACAATCACATGAAGAAGCGGTGCGATCGCATCTTCAGCATGGTAAACCACAATCCATGCGTTGGTAAGTACAGAACTGATCATTAATCGATCAAATACCAACGGAATCGAACGACTAAGTATCTGCATAACTTCAAAGGCATAACCTACGAACCAAGTTTCTTTCAGTATTGTCTTTCGAGCAAAAAATGCAAACAAAACGAGCAATTAGTGCAGTCTCATTACATTTTTTCAACATTTATCACTAGTCACCATTTTTCTCTTATCACCACTCACTGCAATCATTTGCTACCGCTTGGGCTAACTTTGTGCTATGTCCACATCATCCTAAAATGACACGCACCATTTTAGTAATAACTCATATTTTTTAGGTTAAGATTGTAGTGATCATCTTGGCATTTTTTAGCATTTTGCTCGATTTTTTTTCAACGTCGACATTCATTAAGTTCGGATTTGTTGCGGGTGGAAACAGAACCTATTCAGACACTAGGCTAAAGTCTTGAATTTTAAGAGTTTCTCTCTTAGAACTTTTATAAATACGATATATTAGGTCCGAAATCCAATTGTTGTATTTTTGATGGACTGTTTTACATATGGGTTTACACCCTGTATGTCTCTGCACATGCACTGTATATTCGGGGAGGGGTAAACTGAACTTGACACTGGGACCTTCTTTGATGGGGTGATCCTAGCCTCCCAGTGTGAAGATAGCAGTTCGGAAGTTGCACCTTTATCTGCACTTGTGTTTCAGACCTCCTTCCGCTCACATCCGGCATGCTAGATACGCACAATCCGACGAGTCGCGATCACGATCGAGAGTTTTACGAAAACTTCTGGTCACCCCCTACGAACCTTTATCCGTACTTTCTCTTCCACGATCCTTATAGGCGTCCTGTAGTTGATGATCCCACGGAGTTCGGCTCCGGCTCGGGTTTGGATCGAAGTGACTACGATTACGATCCCGAGGCGAAGGACGACTTCTCCGAGTTATACTCCCCTGGCCTTCATCCTGATAGCGATCCCCATCACACTTTTACGCACGCTAATGAGCACCAAACGCACCAGAACGCACGAGCACCCCACGGCACCGCTTTGGGCGCGCACTCAGCCGCCGCCGGCACCAACAGCGCCAACAACGACACCGCAGGCACCAACGTTAGCAACCCCTCGGCAGGTGGCACCCACGTCACCACGCCCCTCCTGATCACACACGGTAATGACTAGATACTAAGCCCATGTACCCACAACCTTCAATCACCAAGAATCACCATTCACACCACACACACTAACACCCTATGTCTCTAGTGTCTAGAAGTGTCTAAGGACAACTTGAGGGAGGATCAACCTGAGGGTTGGTACTGATTGCACTTTTTATTGAAGTGTCCATATTTCGGGTGCGCTTGAAAATTAAAAAAGAAAATTTGAAAAACCGTTCTGAATATCGTGCGTGGGAACATGGAGTCGAACCGCAGCCGGTCGTTCATCCGCTTGTTTTGCAGTGAAGGGGATGCATGACAGCGTGGGCGGCGCAGAGGGCGCCGGGGCGGCGGCCGATGGCGCCGACGACGACGGTGGAGGCAGCCCGCTGGCGGACCTCGGGCCGCTCGGCGATGGCGACGCCGTCGAGAATCCACTCGTCGACGTCGCCAACGGCGGTGACGCGCATGCTGATCACGATCGCGTCGCCGTCGCCGTGCTCAAGCACCGCGCGCGCCCCGCCGCCGCCCCCGACCAACATCCGCACACCCACCACCAGCCGCACAGCAACCACGTCGACGACGATGAGCTGGACCTGGTGATGCCGCCCGCCCAGCATCAGAAACATCAAAGTACGTATTCGTGCCCACCGAAATCGAGCCAATCAAAATTAAAACAATAACAACAAGAGTCCCCAAAAATGTCTACTACTCAACCCAAAACGTTTTAAATCTCTACGTAAATATGTTAAAGCTCTTGTTACCTTTTTAAAATAACCTATAAACTTTAACATAACCTATAATAAGACAACGTTCAACTGTAAGTACCATCATAACCTTACTTTCATACATTTAAAGCATCATATTAAACTTAATGTGACCGAAAAGGAACGATACACGAACTAGCATGGGAAACACGTAACATGTTGAGGTTAGGGATGTTCACTACACACACGTACTATACCACATTTTGACAGATTTATCTACGCGTACCGCAACATGATAGGCTTATCATGCTGTGTGACACGACGAACCGGTATATTGCTTATCGTATTACGTGTTACAACCTATTACACACCTCAACTACAAATCTAACTACTTAACCTCAAAGTTACGCCCGTAATATGCGTTCTCGAGAATGTCTACGAGACTGTCTAGGTTAAGTCACATTAAGTAAATTTGACACTTAACCTCACAGTTTATCATCATTATCATTTCGTATCACATGATTTCATTCTTGGTAGTGTTGATGACATCTTGTATCTTGTAGTTGCGTAACAATTTGAAGGTTATTTCAACAATGATCTCTTTAGTGCACCACCAGTAAGAGTTTAAGGTTAAAGTCTTGAGGTCTTGAAGCCCTGGCACCATCGTAGATTGCCGCATGCCAACGATCACGAGGTGGTCGTCCAGTCTGACGTGTTACAAGCGAGTTACGAGTTTGACAGTATGTGACAGACTATGACAGCACGCAATCGTACCCTCATCAGCCATGATCATCGTATCATCATCCTCATCATTTCATTTAAAAATCTATGTAGCCAATCTATGTAAATTATGTCTTTTATGATCAGGTTAACGTGACCTCTGTAAACTCTTGTATTATATGTGTCATCAATACCCAATGCCAAGAAGGCGGACTTGTTCATGTGCACCTATATAAAATGTTCCCATTGTTCTACCAAATTTTATCAAATGTTTTGCAAATTTACAAATGTATACAATTCTTGATGGGAGCGATTTAAGTTAAAAGGTGTGGTTGGGCTAAACGGGGATTATTTGCAGGCTCCACGGATCCAGCGAGCCGGAGTGCAAACGGTTCCGGAAATAGTAGCAGCAACGCCGCAGATGGTGGCAACAATGCTTTGGCGGAGCAATCGAAGGTGGTCTTTCAGAGTACGTGCCACGTGGCAATGGAGAGTTGTCAGCAGAATTACAACTGTCGAATGATGCTGGCGCCAATTTTACACCATTGTGACATGTCACGCTGTAACCGGAATTCTTGCATGGAAGCGCTACAGGCGTTTTATAGGAAGCCTAGCTTTCCATGGAATATCGAAATTGCTTTTTGTCTTTGTAAAAAGACGGACAATAAGCACGATACCTGTATGATCGCACAGGAGAAATTGCATCCGGTATGTGCTCAGCGTATAGAAGGTGCTCCTCAGCCAACCTGTCTAAGTCTGGCTGAGACATGCCGGGATAGTAGGGAATGCAGGTAGAGTATCTGATAAACATTTCTCTTGATCCCGTGTACTTGACTTATCAGATATAGTCATAGTTGTCATGAATATAGTTCTTTATGGTGTACTATTTTCATAGAGCTCGCTTGGAACACTACGAACAATCCTGCGCGGTAGACAGTGTAACCAAAAAATGTGCCGGATCACCTGCTGACTGTCGTCTTGCAATGTTAGGAATTTTGGGGACAGATCTTCGTACCACATGCGCTTGTAAAGGAACGGACATGTCCCAACTCTACGAATGTTTAGGTTGGCAGCGTTTACTTTGGGTAAACCCATGTGTTGGTAGGTCTTCTGTATCTTCAACCACCAAACACCTTACTAACACCCGTTTTGGGATAATTTAGTGGAGTCCCAGAAGGATTTTCATTTGAAGAAAGCCGCAGGCTTAGCCCTGCTGAGCACAAGCTCAACAACCCCACGTACCACAGCGCTGCGCACGACACCACGACACGCTATCCCAACGACGACGGCCGCCCGACCCAGCTACACCCTTCAACAGCATGTTACGGTGGCAGCGCCACCTATCACGCGACCCACAACTACTACCACGACGACGACAACCACAACGACGCCACGGCCCACAACACCCAGCACCACCACCGTTTTCATCCCGCCGACCACAACGACGAAAGCTACCACGACAACAACAACCACCACGACGACAACAACGACCACCACAACTACCACAATGGCGACTACAACCCTTCCGCCAAGTACGTAACGTCGACGATCGGAAATTATCACAATGTCGTCACCTGATTGACTATTTCCAAATTGTGTGATTTGCAATGTTACAGAATATTGCGTCGTCCAACGGCCACAGTTCCCTGACCAGTACATCCGCGAAGGAAGTCTTAAGCGCGTAAGTATACATATCATGCGTTTCATTCGGGATTAACCCGGTTTTGAGGTTATCCTAATGCGATTAGGTTATAATTTGTTATTCGACCTAATTTCACTTTTTCCCGTTGCCGCGCGTTGAATGTCAAACATTTCGGCATGGATTTACTTCTCCAGTGCGTTATTAACATTAATCAGATTAAATCAGCGTGCGTGGAGTTGCGTGTGCGTCGCCACTCATAAAACGCGGAATTAAATTTACCTTCCTTCCCACCTTTACATAATTATCCATGCAAAACTTGATATTTTCATTAAATCCGAAAGAACAAGAAACTGTTACTTGATATCCAGTTAAAATCAGATTTTTACCCCCCAAGGGACAAAGTAAGTTAGAATTCTTATCCGACACCACCTTAACTTACATTTCAGATTTACCATGAAGATGAATTCGAATGTTCAGATGTCTGTGAGTGTGAAGTCGGAGAGAAATTGGCGTGCAAAACCATATGCATTGATCGAATGCCCTGCAAGACCGAGTTCGCTTTCTATAACCATGCAGCACCAGCATATCAAGCTTATAGAGGACGCTGTCTCTGTTATTCGGGGCGTTTTATATGTATGAAGCCAGCACCTTCTGAGTATACCCTCCCACAGGGAGTATTCCTGTTCCTGGGTTACTCAGAAGTCGACGAGAGGGAACTCAACAAAAATCATACAAAGATTGTGATTCAGGATGTTGTCCATGCTCTACAGGAATTTATCCTCAATGAAGCTACAAATGGGGTGAGTAACTACACTAACTGGGGGGGAACAATGTAGTATCCGTGAAGGGAGAGGAAATCTAGTAGCTGGCTCTTTGGATCAAAGGGTAATAGATAGTGCCCGTCGGAATCCACTGACCCGGAATAGCCGGAGAGTGAAAGTGTGATTAGAGGTTAGGGAATCAAAGCATGGGACACCCAATTAGGAGTATTTAGTAGTGGCGGGGGGACACATTAATTCGAATGAATTGATTTGCCATCGTACGTTTTCGAGTAGGTAATCGAATTCATTGCCGGTCCTTTTGTTCCCTTCAACCCAAGAGCAATTTCGAGGACCGCTGACGACTTTCCGATAGAGGGCATTAGTCACCCAATCGGTGCGGCTCGTTCCAAACAATATCGAATTTGATTATATAATTATATAATCCGCATTAATCGCCCGAACTGCCACGGTCGCCCACAAATGTTGGAGGGTAATTGAAACCGCCGCGCTGCGGCCTTATTGCCAACACCTCAGTCCCAAACTTCTCCAAGCACAAAGCCCAGAGATCTGGAACCATTCGCCACTTTATCCCTTGTTCTTACACGATTACACTCCATCTTTGAAGAATCCTGGTTTTGGAATGGGCGGACGTTAATTATCCAAATTTGGGTGTTCTGTGGGCTGTGGGTCAACAGGCGGCGACGGCGAACTTTGGAGATTAGGATAACCACAAAAATGATTTCAACGATTTTTGAACAAGTAGCAGACCTAAAGCAGATCTAAAGCGAATTGGAAGATGAGGCGAACGCAGAAGCAGATTAGTGGTGGCGCCCGGCGCCGACGGTCGACGCAAAGCAGTTTGCTCTTAATTTGAAAAATTAAAGGGGCCGACCTATTAAACTTGAGCCGCGTTGTAATTAATGAGTTTCCCTCGCATCCCACCACTGTTGGTAGACGCCAGACGTTGGACGCCTACTTATAGCAACGCTGGAATTCTAATCAAATCAAAATTTAAATCAAATTTTAATTGAAAATTAAGGATCACATGCTGCCTAGAGTAGAGCCTCGGTTATGTTTCCTCCTGTTGGGTTATCTTAGTAGAACTATTCAAATATTAATAAATTCTAAAGTATTTTAAAGTCCTATATTTTATAAAATAATGGTAGCAGTATTTTATACGTTATCTCAAGAGATTAAAAACTAATTGAACTATAAAATATCCTAAGAAGTGTATTAATACTAAAGAGGTCAGAATGTGATAAGAAAACGTGATAAAAATAGAATATTAGATATTTTAATGTTTTTCATTTAAATGAAATGATCTTAAGAATAAAACAAATGAATTCTATGGTTCATGAAAAGTCCCTCCTTTCATCCTTATGTAATAGACAACTAAATCTACACCTTTGTAGTTTTAAAATTTGATTTTATGGGTTGTCTACATAAATCATTTAAATTTTATTACATTTTAAAGACAAAATTACCAAGTGCAGGTAATTTAAAGTAGAATATGTTGCCAAAAGGAGTACTCGGAGAAAAGGATATTGCGAGTTTGAATGTGACTTGCGTAGTAGTAATAATAACAACTGATAAGAAGTAAAATATGCCATTTTTGAGCGTGCTAAACTTTAGCGCATCCTGCGCGTTGTGTGCGGGCATCGAGATAACGCCAAATGAGAAAAAGAACGCCCGCGAAAGGAATAACAAAACGCGGAAATGCTATGCACTCGGTCGTGTGCGAACGGGCGTAAACGACGCTTCTATTCGCGCACGGTCGGATGTAAATTTGCGCGCAGTTTCCACAATTTTCCGCGATATTGTCCCCAACATTCCGGCGCGCAAACGCTGTGGTCGCAAACGTCGCTGCGGGACAGATACTGATACGCCCGGCCGAGTCGGGCGGCGCAATGTTCGTCCTGATTTGATATCCGCGCATCGCTGCAAATGTCTAGGGAGCAAAAAAAAAGACGCCACGGAAAAGTGCCGAATACTTACTTTTTCCGGACGCGTTCTTTTCAGCGGCGCCAAAAGAAGCTCAACAGATTGCCACAAATTGCATGACCGTTTTTATGTCGTTCCGCCTGTGGAATGGCGCTTATGTTGAGAGGTTATGTTCGGGGTGGGTGCGCCTTACAGGTTATGTATCTTTACAGACGCTGTGTTTATTGGAACTGTTCAATACGACGCGGGAGAATGTCATCATTGCTGGGAAACTCGCTGAAATTGACTATACGATGCTGTCACCAATGGAGAGCCTTTCAAAGGAAAAGGTAAAATATTCTATGCTATCTAATCTAACCTGTCCAATCCTGCACTAAGAAAAGCCCACAACATATCCTATCATATGCAATTAAGACCTACCTTATCCTATCACATCCTGCACTAAACAAGACTAACAATAAACAATCAAGGCTTAAGATACCACGACATAAACACACAAGACTTAAGACCCCATGACATCGAAACCACAAAACCCTAAGACGCCAAGACTCCGAGACCCCAAGACCCGAAAACCCCAAGACACCAAGCCCAAGACGTCAAAACCCCAACACCCCAAGACCAAAGTCTAATTTTAGACGTTTATCTATCCTATTTAAAGGAAAATCGTATAAATCTCAAACTAAATGGTTCCTTTAATAAATATTCAGGAGGAATGTGCTGAGTTATTGGAAATGATCAGCGAGCGAATTAATGGCCGTCATCCAGACTTTGCATCGCACCTGCTCCTCTCTGTTTTCAAAATGGCAGAGGTGGAAATCGTGCAAATCGAAGCAAGTTCAACAAACGCGCGAATTTGCCCAGCCCACATTGCCATCTATCTGGCTCTTGTTGCATTCATCGCCCTGCTGACGCAAGTGCCCGACTCGTGACATTAGTGCTAACCTAACTTTGGGACTATCCAAGTGACACTCTTGCTTAGGCTAGTATCAAATGAAAGGGACGCGCAGGTGAGTGCAACTTGCCATGCAACGGGAGTGGACTCTACAATCAACCAGAAGCAATTTTTTCGGAACAAACGAAGGCAAAAGAAAATATAGTAAAAAACACTGAAACACACAAAGCAAAAACAAAAACAAAATCAACATGATACATATCAGTCACGTCAGCCACTTTTTAGACGACTCTTATAAAACTTATAAACTTATACATGATATTGGCGCGTTTAAAGCGACTTAAACTCGATCAATTTTTAAGAACGTACAATATAAAAAACATATGTTTATTGTTTAGACAATGTTTAGTTTGCTAGTTAATTGTTACTGTACTTCGACAGCAGATGTCGCCGATTGAAGTGTACCATATTTAGGTTAGTTTAAGGTAACCTAGACGTAATCTTAAAATTTAAGAGTTAGCTAGGAGTTAGCAAGAAAATAAGAAAACACAAAAAAAGTCCATGAAATGTCCAAAAGAAATCGCGTGTTATGATATTTTCTAAGCGTCTTAAGCTAAGTTACTCAGGCTAAGAACAGGTTAACCTTATAGTTAGCCAAGTAACTTCTAGGTATCTGTAAGAGGACGCGAAGCAGAATGGATGCTGAATATTTTTAATTAATGCCCGTGTAAATAACGACTGCGCATCCGGCCACCGGACAATTTGGTGGTGTCAAAAAACTACTACATATCAGTGTTGACTGTTTGAAACAATGACTTAAGTTAGGTTAAGTTAGCTCTAGGTTTGCATAAGTTAGCTGAAGGGTAACAATAAGTTAGCTTAAGTAATAATGTTAGCTTTAAATTAAGTAAGACTATAATTTAAGTAAGTCTACTTAAGTCAACTTAAAGTGTACATAATTCACCATTGCCATTCACCGGGAAATGAAAAGAGGGACAATTTCGAAGGTATTCAGCTTTCTGCACAGATTTTCCTTGCTGACTACTAGATTCACAGATTGACAGAAAATCGTGCTACATTCATATTTTAGAATAGATAACCAAAAATAAAAAAAATGCTCAGTCCTCAGCTTTCTTAATCTCTAAGACTAACATTAGATAGTAAACATTTGAGGTTATGTCTGAAATGCATGTATCACTTTATTTTTATGTATTTTGGTTCTGAATTTGATTGAATGTTGCCTGAATGTATGATACAATCTGAATAAGTCTTCCCACATGTTAAACTAATCACATCTGAGTGTTTCTAACCTTTCTGACTCATAGTTTTGAGGCGCAACAATTATAGGTTACTTTTTAAGAATTGAGTAATCGTTTGATGTACTTTAATGGGCTTAATAGCGTCGACTGTCAGATATAATAAACAAATAATGCGTTTCGGGAGCGTCACGGATGAGTGTAGACTTCCGAAAAAGATACGAAGAAGTTTTATTGCGTGAAGTCGTGAGATCATAAAAAGTCAAATCGTCTTAGGCTCCTCGCCTCAGTTCGCACCCCTGTTAAAGGTGCCTGCCGGAGCTGATAATTCGGTAAATCTTGCGAATACAAGAGGCTTCAACTGTTCCCGTCGTTTGGGGGGGGGGGGGGGGGGGGTTGAAAGGGGGGGGTCGGAGGAGCCCCCGTTTGACCTCCAGTCACACAGTGAGCGCGTTTGGCCGCCTTTTCTCGG
>WSZQ02012879.1:0-22372 GCA_019419845.2 Weissflogia rhopalogaster | reverse complement strand
AAAAAAAAGATGTCACTACATGAAAGCGAAAAATTGATTAAAATTTAACAATAATTCTGATTAATTAATATTTTTTATCAAAAGATCCTCGGAACAAAGGCATATCTACAAAGCAGAAATGAATATTGTTTATGCAAAAGTTTTTTCCTAGTTTTATCCAACTTTTTTTTTTCATACTATCTGCCTTCGTTTGCGATTTTCCTGTTTTTTTCGCGATGCGTTGTAAAATTGTAAAATTCGGTGAAATTCTGGCAAAACATCAGAAAACGACGCGTAAAAAGAGCAACACGTGTTTGCAGGCGGTTTGGCTCAGGGCCGGTTTTGCAGTGTTTGTGGGGCGGCTGGTGTGAGGCGGCACGGGTCGGTTGATTTGGTTTGGTGGCAAAACACACATAGAGCGCACGGCGCCGGTGGCGGGCCAAAGGAGGCGCAAAAAGCGCCGAATTTTCAATTCTACGAGAGGGTCGTGCAAACGCCCGAATAACAACTAAAAAAAAATCAGGTGTAGCGAGGTAGAGAGAGGCATCATAGGCGAGGCGAGAAAAAAATCTCTTGTGTCGACATCATATTCGCTACATGCTAAAACACGCTAAATGTTATTGCAACCTTTATATAAATACGCAAACATTATATATAAAAACATTCAATACAATTCATTTATTTTACTTGAACAGAATTATACAATTTTTTTTGGAATTTAAATAAAGTTCGATTCTTTTATTTATTTTTAATATTTAACTATTATTTTTTGAGTTTTTTTCTTCACCGTATTGCAAACATGAATTTGGTGAATATTACAGTTTTTAGATTTTTATTGTATCTATTTTTGTTCTCGAGATATTTAGTTTTAAAGTTTTATGCGGATGCCTAAGGCAGTCACAAGGTTAGCTAGGTTAAGGCTAGGCTAGTACCTAGGTATCGATTGCAACCTAGAATAAGAATAAAATTTCAACGGCCATAGATTTTTACCTATAAATGCTAAACAAATAATTCAAAAACCATTAAATTCTACAAAATCATGAGATTTTAATTATGCCTATTAATTATTCCTAAAAACTATTTAAGATCTTTTATTCATTAGAAGTCAAGGACCTTTTCTTGGTAAGTCCAACAGGTTTTAAATTTTCATTTTAGCACAATTAGATATTGAGATATAACGTTTTAAAGTTTTACTAGGAAGCCTAGTTTCTAGGTTATATATCTAACATAGGTTGCAACCTACAATAATGATCAAACTTTTAATTTGCTGTAGAATCTAAACTATTTAAGTTAGAGGAACAAACTATAAAGTTTTAGCTCCTTCAGAAAATTCTTCATCTTATAATATGCTTATCACATAAAATATAATTAGTAAGGGTGAAGGGGGGGAGCCCCCCTACTGGAATGTTTTATATTTTATCGATTTTATAAGAACGCATACTGGTTAAATACATTTTTGGTTTTCTGTGCCCTGGCTTCCAGGAAAGCAATTCCAGCGCCCATTCTTTATTTTATTGCTTTGTAATATGCGGAAACCTGCTAAGAACGGAAAAAGGTCTTCAGACTTTATAATTGCAGAGATAGCATTATGGAGTTTTATAGTTTTTAAATCTTTCTTATAACGTTAACCGTTCTCAAGATATACGCTCTTGAAGTTTTACTCGTAAACCTAACTACCTAGTTCTTACCTAGGTTGCAACCTAGTGTATGCAATAAAATTTTAAACCGTTCTAGTTTCTAAACTATTGATGCTAGATTAAAAATCTAAAAAATTATGGACCTCTCAGAAAAGTGTGCATTTAATGCAATATATTTATTTAACTCTTTAATTAACTCTTTTGATAAACTGAAATTTTTATTTAATAAGTGAAATATAAAAATATAAAGTTTAAGAAATTTTTTTCGTATAAATAGTTTAGTACCGAGTGAAACATTTTGACTGATAATAGCATGAAACTAATAAACTTCAAATATCCGGAAACCTGTTAACAACGTATAAAGGGATGGTCCCGTGACTTTCCGTATATGATAGGTTTCACTAATTTGTAATTGCAGAGGTTGTATTGCGGAGTTTTATAGTTTTTACATTTTTATTTTAACGTTATTCGTTCTCAAGATATAAGCATGTAAAGTTTTACTTATAACCTGACCACCTAATAGCACCTAGAACTTTTATAGGTTGCAACTTGGGCAATACAAGAAAACTTGAAAGTGCTCTAGTTTCTGAACTATTGATGCTAGATTAAAAATCTAAAAACATTTGGACCCCTCAGAGAAATCTGCATTTATTACCATACATGTATAGCATTTATTATATATTTTTATAACCTAAAAATTTGATTAAATAATGAATATAAAAGGTTAAAATTTAAGTTACAATTCTCGCCAAAATAGTTTACGGCCGAATAAAACATTTTGCGTGATAATAGCGGGAAGCTAATAAATGTTTGTTTAAAAATGTATACAACTTATGCGCGCCTATTTTCCCTGGGACCCACTGCAAAGGTGCATGCATCGAGTTGATGTAGGTCCTTATAAATAAGAAGTACATTTGATGCAAGGGAAAAACGCCGCTATGAAATGGGAACACGAATATGGTAGAACCGGGAGGTGGGGGTAGAGAATACGCCGTGCAAGCGTCATGCATGCTAGAGTGAGATGGCTGGCAAAAAGGACACTAAAGAGAGAAAAAAAGACGCGGGATGCGAGGATATCTGCCATCGGCGGAGGCGGTCGGTGGCGGCAGAGAGAAGGAAAACTTGAGAAAACTGTTGAGCACGGGCGCGCAGTGTCCCGAAAGAGGCTGCGATGTGTTTTTCCACTTTTCCACCCGCTGCATACGCCTCATCCCACTCCTAGCTCTCCCTGCCCTCACTACCATCTCACCACCCCCGGTGCGCCACCCTTCCCCGACCACCCCCAACGAAACGAAGTGCATATACGTCGTATTTTTATGTGTTTTTCCTAGAAAATATAAACGCTGTTTTTTTGCTTGTCATGGGCGTTTTTCCTCGTCTTTTTCTTCCCAGCGCTTGGCGTCAAGCGAACGAAAAAGGAAGAACGCGATCTAAGAAAAGTGGAGCAAAGAAAATGCATCCGTATTTTTTATATACTCGACAGGAGATGAAAATTTTCCTGAAATAGTTTTGTTCATTTTAAAATTTCCTTTTTTCCATTTATCTCTTGTAGAATTGACTGTAGGGAAAGTACGTTTCAGGAGCGTTATAAAGAATTTAATGCTGATTAGAAATATTTTTTCACTTTTGTTCTAGCTTTATTAGTACCCAAGATATCGCTATTTAAAGTTTTGAATAATTTAAGACTGCTTAGTTACTGCTAGGCGGAGTAACTAGGGAGAAAGCTGTATATATCGAGCGTTAGGCGTCCGGATAGTTACTCATATTTTCACATCACTATATCTCCTAGAGTATTATACATAGAATAAAATTTTAACAGCGAAACATGGTTAAAATTTCATACTCTATCTAATTTCCGGTTTGGGATTATTTCACAACCTGCAGAAAATGCTCTAAAATAGAAAAACGGACATTTTTTGAAACATAGTACATATTTAATTAATACAGTTAAACCTGCCGGATACGGAATCTTCTATGAACGGAATGCTGCCTATATCGAAACATTGTCCAGGTCTGTAGGTTTAGGTGACTTATGTAGTATTAATTAACCTTTAGTATACTGAACCTGCCTAACGCGAAAACAGATAAAATGTAAATATTCGCTTGTAAAATCACTGGTTAAAACTTTTCATATGCAGAAACCTGCCATTAACGAATAATATGATTGGTTCCTTGCCTTTCCATATACAACAGGTTTCACCATACTATGCAATCGCAGTTTATTTACGTATATCAAGTTTTATTGAGTTTTCAAGGTCTTATATTATATGTTTATATTTTCCGTAGTTTAGAAGTTTCTGAAAAATATTCTAAAGTAAAGATATAAAGGTGTTTCTGCTGATAATATCATTTTTTTCAAAATTGTTTTAACATTATTAGGTCTCGAGATATTTCCATTTAAAATTTCAGGCAACCTAGGTGCCTGTGTAATTAGGGGGAAGCCTAGACATAAGGTTACATGTCGGGAAGTTACTTTAGATTTTATATTGCCATATCTTCTATACTTTTATAGCTAGAACAAAAAATTAAAGACGAAAAATGTTTAAAATTCCATTCTCTATTTATCTAATCCCATAGAATTGCCTATAAATAAAGTCCTAAAGTTAGAAAATCTAAATTATTAAACTTTAAAGTCTTAATAAAACACACAAAAGAGTCGAAGTTAACAAAACATATAAAAGTTTCAAAAGAACGATAAAAAAGTTAATTTAATACATCAATTACTAAGATCATATAAATAGAAAATAAGTTAGAGTTTAATAATTGAAGAAAATAGAATGGTGTAAAATTACACTTGTAAACTTGTGCTCGGGAACTCGTCATGGGCAGAGCAGGATAATGCCAGGATAACTCTCACTTTGCACGGCTCTCCTGCAAGCCTGCGAAACTTTGTTTGAATTGTGGATTGCAGGCCATCATCTGCAAGTTATAAATTTAACTCATTGCCACCTATTTCCTTCTTGTTTTCACTTGTTTTCCTCGTTTGATATAATTTTCCTTTCTTCTCTCGTTATCACGTTTTTTTTTCACTTTGGTTCAGTCGTTGCAGTGTTTTTGAGTCGTTGTATGTTTTATTTTCACACTTTTAGCAGTCTTTTTTGCATGTTTTTTGCGTTTACTAAAGAAGTAAATGCACAGAGTGGCAATGAAGGTCCTTTTCGCCACGTCGAATGAGGATGAACGACGAACGTGCGAGAAGCACGAAGGACGCCACTTGGTCCGCTTCATAAAAAGCGAATTAACAAGACAGCGCGCCGCTTTGCCACCCCCGCTACGCGATGACTCTCGAACGCAGTGGAAATGTGGGGCGGCCGAGATTCGCTTGAAAGCGTCCTTTGATCCGGCGCTATTAGCATTTAATGACAATCAACTTCGTAATTGTTTGTTAAGTGTTTCATTCTTTACTTTACATACATTTAACAAACAAGATGATTTATAATATTTATAACCTCAAAATTATTACAACTATTTTTTAAAAATATGCAGATAAAGAGATTTTCTTGTAGTTTCTAAGGGTTTTTAGATTTTTATTTTAGCGCTAATAGTTTCTGAGATAATGTAGTTTAAAGTTGTGGTATCACTACTAGGCTGCAACCTATTTTAATGATGCTTAGGTTAAACCTAAATTATAGGGAAAAGCTTTATAACTTGAGAACTATTAATGGTAGAAGAAAAATTTAAAAACATTTGGAGTCAGTCATTATAATTATGTGGCCTTCTTATAGGTTGCAACCTAAAATACTCAAACTTACATGTGCCTTGGGTATGCGTCTTATATCTATGAAACAAACTAAATAAGAAAAATACAACGTAAACATCGTTATTGTTGGTAAAATGTTTCATTCATTACCCATTAAATTCATTTTATAAACAAGATATATAATATAATATTTATAACCGCAAAATAATGACGATTAATCTTCAAATCGGAAGATGATGAACAAGAGATTTTCAGGTATATTCCAAAGGTTTTTTGATTTTTGTTTTAACGTTGATAGTTTCTGAGATATCATTATTTAAAGTTTTACTATTACTACCAGGCTGCTACCTAGGATAATGATGCTTAGGTTAAACCTAAATGATGGGGAATTTTCAAAGGTGTATAACTTGAAAACTATTAATGATAGAAGATAAATCTAAAAACTTTTTAGTTCAATGATTCTAGTACTAAAGGCTTCTAGAACTTTGGCGTAGGGATTGTGGCCTATATTCAGATTGCAATCTAAAATTAGCAAACCTAAAGTGACTCAAAATTAAAACGTCTATATCTCGAGAACTATTAATGATAGAACAAAAATTTGAAAAAATATTTATTATCAGAGGTTTACAACAATATTAGACAGTTCTCACTTTTTAAAATAAAACTATTTTCTCATTTTCCCCAACTAGTTTTTGCAATTTCTCGATATCGTAATTTAATCCTGGTGCACTATTCTTATTGCTGTACTTATACCTTTAACTTTGATAAGAAAAACACTCATTACAAAAAAACATCGTTTACTTCATAATTGTTAGTTAACTGTTTAGTGTACATTCCCAAAGTTTTTAGATTTTTATTTTAGCGTTCATAGTTCCTGAAATAATGTCTTTTAAAGTTTCAATGTTACTACTAGGCTGCAACCTAGAATAACGATGCTTAGGTTAATCCTAATTTATGGGGAAGTTTCTAAGGTATATAACATGGAAACTAATAATGATCGAAGAAAATTCTCAAAAGGCTTCAGCTTAGTAATATCAGTGTTACTTTACGAGTTATACGTATGTAAAGTTTCCTGTCGATATTTAGGTTGTAACCTAAAATACCCAAACCTAAAGTAACTGAAATTTGAAATTTGTTCATATCTCGAGAACTATTAATAATAGAACAAATATTTAAAAACTTTTATGACTAGAAATTTCCAACGAATTTAATGACTAAAGACTTTTTGAAAAAAAAAACACGTTTTTCGCAACTATTTTTTGTAACTTCTCAATATCGTAATTTAATCCGAGTGCACTATCCTGATTGCTGTACATGCGCTTGTTCAACGTTGATAAGAAAGACACATACGAAATAAATAAAAAAAACATCGCATAGGGGGTATCGAAACCCAGTTTCGCGGAAACGACGCCGCCGAACAAAGACAAAGTTTTCGCGACGTCGAAGGGGGATGGTGGGCGGCAGGCAGCGGGTAAGACGTTGGGTGAAAAAAGTGAGTCGGCGGCGGCAACAAAACCGCCTCGCGCTGCCGATAATAAAACAAAATAAATATACATGTGCACAGTCTGCGGGCGCAGCGCCAGAGAAATATAGGTTTTATATAGCCGCCCCCCACGCCTGCCTGCATACGCGTTGCACATGTGTGTACCAACGCTACTGCCGCCTCCACACGCACGCGGCATGTGGGGACGACGACGTGGTGGCGGGTGGCGGCAAGAAAACGGAAATGCACCGATGACGAAATAACCAATCAATATTAAACTTCTTTCCAAGGAAGGGGGCGGTAAAGGCGGCTCAATACTATCTGCGAGTACATGCCTTTTTTCCATGCATCTTATTCTACCTGCCACCCCCTACCCTCCCGGAGTTGCAGGCAGTGCTTGGGAAAAATGTGTATATGCTGCGCTGCGGCCAGGGAGATAGGGGGGTTGGGGCGGCAGAATGGGCGTTTTTTAAGTCTATTTTTTCTGCGCTGCACATGCGGAGTGCATGTGCATACATGTGGGGGGAGTGTGTGTATACACACATATCCCCTTTTGAGGAAGCAGGAGGCGGCTGCAGCAAGCGTGCGTGCAGGGGGCGGCATGAAGAGGAAGAAGGACGTGGCGGGCAGGCAGTGGCGTCTTTTTGCTTTCTTACTTCCGCATAACCCAGTTCTTCGCGGCGACGGAGGCGGCGGTAAGTGAGTGGCGTGGGGCGGGTAACGCGGGGGGCGGCATGCCGCCGCCGTCTTCAGTTGGCGGCACGCTCGGGAACTAAGTGCATCCACCGAGACGCACCGAAGACGTGGTGCAGGCAAGGAGCAGCGAGCGCATACTGCCGCGAGTTAGCGGCGGCTCTGTGCCGCCTCCAGCCGCCCGTTTACGTATGTGTACGTGTTCGCACACGTACGCGTGTACACGCTTGTGGACTCTCTCGTCCTGTGCACGCGCGGTGTACGTGTGTTAGTGCGTGTGTGTCTGTGCGCGGCGTTTGTTGGATGAATTGTGCAAGTGTGCAAGTGCCGCCGCCTCCGTAACGAGCACCGCGCTAATTAACTCGACGCTTACATGTGACTAAATTACCTTAAGTGGCGGCGGTGCGACCGGCACGCTGCCACCACCACCACCGAAACCCCCACCCCATTTCGCTCACTCTAACGTTCACGCGTACAAACCACCCCCTGTGGAGGTGGCGCGTCTCGAGCTCTCTCGGAGCGCGGAGAAATTAAGCGCGACCGGCGTTAATGACTCATTTGCATCAACACAACGCAAGGGCATCGCAAAAGGAAGGATCAAGGAGCAAAAATGCAATAAAACACTTAACTTTCGCGCCAAAATAAACAAGAAGTAACCTAGGAAACCTAGAAACCTAGAAACGGGGAAGAGCAACCTGAATAAGTCGCCTAATTTTAAATCAAAGTTCCTAAACATACTCAAAGCTATTTACAAAATACACAAATACACACAAAAGAAAAATAAACCAAAGTTCCTAAAATTTGAAGTTACAAATTAAAAAAAAAAAAAAACTTAAAAAAAGTGACAGTTCCTTATTTAATCCTTCGGAAGAAGAAGCGACCAAAACTAACCTAGTGCCCTGTATAAATAGATATTTTTTGTATCTTTACCAAATTTGAAATTTTGAAATTCGAGTAAAAAAAGTATCAAAAAGGTACCAAAATTGAAAAATTGAATAATTCCTAAAAACCCACCTCCTATATCGATAAATGATGGTTCTTCTTAACAATAAATTTTGTAATTCTTAAATTTTATTATTCATGGGAAAACGGAAAAACGGAAAGGCGGGAAAATTAAGAAAAAAGTTTAAGTACCAACTGAAAATTCTTAAAATTTACTTAAATTAAACCTGTTAGATGACTTTTTCATGGTTACCGTAACTCGTTTGAAGATGGCAAAGAAATATATCTAATAATTGAGGTGAAAGGTACCAAAGAAGGTACCAAAAATCCAAAATTTTAAAAATATTTAAAAATTTTAACGGAAATGAATAAAAGAGGAATTTTTAAAATTCGTTGACATAATTTGTAAATTTTCTAAATTTAACTTTCTTTTAAAACTCACCAAAAACTTAGAAACAAAAAAAAAATTGGTACCAAAAAAAAATTTTGTTAAGCAAAAAAAAACTATCGCTATTGATAGTTTCCCTGGGTTTCTATAAAACATTCTTAGTGAATTAGTTTCATTAGTAACTAAATTTTAGTTTAAAGTTACCTAAAAGGTACCAAAAAGGTACCAAAATTTGAGAGACTCAAAAAAGTAAAGAAGGATATTCCTATATCATTATGTATACGTTTATCTAATAGGTGCCCAATTGAGATTTTTGATTTACATAAAAAAATCACTAAACGTTACCAAAAAGTTACCAAAATTCAAAATAAAAAATTTCAAAAATACCTATCACTCAATGGAAAGGTAATTAAAACTATTCGACGTTGCCATAAACTATTACTACAAAAATTAATTTCCTCGGCAGAAATAAGGAGGAAAAGATACCAAAAAGGTACCAAAATATTAAGGAGTAAAAAAGTAAGGAAGGATATTCCTATATCATTGAGTATACTTTTATCTTGTAGATGGCCATTTGAGTTTTTTTGATTTATATAAAGGAACCACTTAAATGGTACCAAAAAGGTACCAAAACTTAAAATAAAAATTTCAAGAATTCCCAATCACGTAATCGAAAGATAATTTAATCTACACCTCGTTACCATAATGTAGCAATTCAAAAAGTAATTTTCTTGGGAGTTATAAGGAGAAAAAGTTACCCAAAAAGGTACCAAAATCTAAAAACTTAAAAAATTAAATTCTTAAACTGAATATCTGAAGACTACGACACCTTCTGAGTGTTACCACAAAATGAGTTGAGATCATTAAGTTTAAAGCGACATCACAAAATTGTAACTTTCACCAAAAATGGTACAAGAACTAAATCCATTTGAAATTTAGAGCAAAGCATGAAAATCAACGTGTAATACCATCTACCCTTTGTTAGCACAAAATAAAACTTGGAAATTTTAAGTAACTCGAAGAAAATAGGCATACAAGTTAACAAAAAGGTACCAAAAAGGTACGAAAATCTCTAAACATAAAAATGAAATGACCTGAACTTAGAATTGATAAATTATGTCATCTTACAACGGCTACCATCCATGTTTATTTAAATATCTTTAAGTTTTCACATAAAACTTGGTAACTGTTACCAAAAAAGGTACCACAATCAAAAATAGTTAAAAATCATCTTAAAAATCGGAATATCAACAAAATAGATTATACAACCTCCTATTAACATCAAAGTATAACCTCAAAGTGAAACACCCTTTAAATAAAAAGAAAAAGTACCAAAAAGTTACCAAAAAAGTTACCAAATCTCCAAAACTTAAAAAACTCAACCAAAGTAAACTCGAAGTCGGTGGATAATGTCGTGTACTCACCGTTACCATAAACTATAACTTTCTAAATATTTAAATTATTGTTTAAGTTGAGTTTTTTTTTTTAATTTTCGAAAAACAATGGCGACCGAATTAGACAGTACGGATTCCAGTGATTCGTCGTCGTTGAACAATGGGGACGAGGCGTCCGTCGGATCGCCAGTAGTGGCCGGAAGTATATCTACCAGTGGCGGAGGCGGCGGGGGTGGCGTTAATGCGGATAATTGCCAGCCGGTGGCGGCGACGACGGCCGCGCCCGTTGAGAGTGAGGCGCACTCGCACGCCGGCACGCCGCTGAATAATAACTTTCACAATCTGTACAAAAGTTGCAATGCGTCGTCGGCGTCGACGGCGGCGGCCGCCGCCGCCAATGTCGCCGCCTTCAAGTGCAACAACTTCGATAATTTCGTCAACAAGCTAGACTCGTACAACAACAATCAGCTGCTGCTTCCCACGCAGTTCTACAAAACGCTGCTGGCCAAGGCCGTCCTGCAGCAGAGCAATGATGATAAGAGCAATGTGTACAAGAATATGCTATTCAAGGAATCACGTGATTTTGATCAGGTACAACAGTTACGGAAGTCTGTTAATTAACTTTATTGTAAGAAATTATTTTTTCAAAACTTTTTGTTCGAAAAATACGCTACATTTGTTTTTCGGCTGAAATTAATTTAGTGTTAATTAGATTTGACTGATTTAAAAAGCTTAAGAAAGCCAAATAATTTCTCTATCAGCTACATTGTTTACATTTTCTTATTTAATTTCTTATATTTGATTAAGTAAGCCTTAAAATTTGATAATTGTTGAATTTTTCAGAAAAAGACCGAGTTTGAAAAATCGGAAGTTTTGTTTTTTGAATGGTATTAATTAATGGCTAATTCGATTTGACTCATTTAAAAAGCTTATTAAAGCCAGAAAAATTCACTATCTGCAGCATTGTTTATATTTTCGTATTTCATTTGTTTTATATGATTAATTAAGACTTAAGATTTGGTAATTGTCGATAGATGCTTTACAATTTTCAGAAAGAGAAGTTTGAAATAGTCGGAAGCCTTGTTTTTTGAATGGTATTAATTAATGGTTAATTCGATTTGACTCATTTAAAAAGCTTATGAAAGCCAGAAAAATTCTGTACCAGCTATATTATTTATATTTTCTGTTTTGTTTGGTTATATATGATTAATTAAGCATTAAAGTTTGTTAATTGTCGAATTAAATTATTTTTTTGAATTTAAAAAAGTAAAGTTTGGATTTTTGAATATATTTAAATAATGGTTGATTGGATTTGACTGATTTAAAAAGCTTAAAAAAGCCAAATAATTTCTCTAAGAGCTACATTGTTTACATTTTCTTATTTAATTTCTTATATATGATTAATTAAACCTTAAAATTTAATAATTGTCGATAGATGCTTTAAATATTTCAGAAAGAAGAGTTTGAAAAATCGGAAGTTTGGTTTTTTGACTGGTATTAATTAATGGTTAATTCGATTTGACTCATTTAAAAAGCTTATGAAAGCCAGAAAAATTCTGTACCTGCTATATTATTTATATTTTCTGTTTTGTTTGGTTATATATGATTAATTAAGCATTAAAGTTTGTTAATTGTCGAATTAAATTTGTTGTTTTAATTTAAAAAAGTAAAGTTTGGATTTTTGAATATAATTAAATAACGGTTAATTGAATTTGACTGACATAAAAAGCCTATGAAAGCCAGAAAAATTCTCTATTTGCAGTATTGTTTGTATTTTCTTATTTGATTTGTTTTAAATGAATAATTAAGGCTTAAAATTCATTAATTCTCCAAACAACTTTAAAAATTGTTGAGAGAAACTCGGTGTAACTATATTTGCTATAACATTCTAAGTAATTTTGCCATGAATTTTGGTTTTATTCCATGTGAAAGTCACTTAAATTTTCTATAAACCACAACAGTTAGATATTAATAGTTTTCAGGACATCTATGATTAATTATGACTTTAATAATGATAACTTTCAAGAGTATGCGATACAAAAATGTGATATAGAAACGTTCCATTATTTGCTCCGTAACTATATCCAAAATAATTTTAGAAATTTCGTATATACTGCGTATTAAAGATAATTGAATTTTCTAACAAATGTTCTTATTCATTGTAAAGATATCTCTTGAAATACATGAGTAATTCAGCGTCGAAGATGGTTACGTTAATGAAAAATACGGGAAGCAAAGTTGAAGAAATTACTTTAGAAAAAGTGTTTAGAATTTTGACTATAACTCATTAAAAACTAATTGCATTGATTTCATTTTAACAACGTAAGATAGCCATTCAAATTTTATATCAACTACAAAGATTACATATCAAAATGTTGATAATATCTGTAATAAATGTAGTATAAAACACTGCTAGTTGATTATCAGTTGCTGCCGCCAACGCAGGTTTAAAAAACGCTGCAGACCAAGACCGTCCTGCAGCAGAGCAATGATGATAACAGCAATGAATGCAAGAATATGCTATTCAATGAGTCATGTGCTTTTGATCAGGTACTACTGATAAGGAAGTCGGTTAATAAAGTTTTTTTTAATAACTCCATTTTTCGTAACTTTTTTTTTAGAAAAAAATCGGTAGGTTTGTATTTCGGCAATAATTAATTTAGGGTTAAGTGGTTTTGACTGATTTAAAAAGCATATGAAAGCTAGAAAAATTCTCTATGAGATGCGTTATTTATATTTTCTTATTTATTTCCTTATATATGATTAATTATGCCTTAAAGTTTAATAGTCGAAAAATGCTTTAAATTTTTATAAAGAACCGGAGTTTGAAAAATCGGAAGTTTTATTCTTTGAATGGTATTAATTAATGGTTAATTGAATTTGATTGATTTAAAAAGCTCATAAGAGCCAGTAAAATTCTCTATCTAATGTAAAGATCATATTTTTAGTTTTGTTAGGTTATATATGATTAATTACGCCATAAAGTTGGTCAATTGTCGAAATATGATTTAAATTTTTCAAAACAAAAATTCGGAAGCTTTGTTTATTTATTGGTATTAATTTATGGTTAATTGGATTTGACTAGCTTTAAATGCTTGAGAAAGCCAGATAAATTCTCTGACAACCTCGTTGTTTATATTTTCTTATTTCTTTAGTTTTATATGATTAATTAAGCCTTAAAATTTATTAAATCTCGAAACGTCTTTTATATTGTTCTGTGAGACGCTGTATTATATTTGCTATAAAATTCTAAGTAATTGAGCTATTAATTTCGGTTTTATGCCATATGAAAGTCAGATAAATTTTCTATCTACTACTATAGAGCGATCCTTAAATTTCTTATAATTTAAACGAATAATTAAGCCTTAAACATGATTAATCATGGAAACAACCAACAATCCTTGCAAAAATAGTTCCTGGTATTTTCGCTATAAGTAATTACAGAATAATTATATTAATTTAATTTGAACAGTGTAAAAAAGCCAATTAAAATTTCTATTAAGTAATTAATATAGTTCAAAAATTTTACCTTGAAATACATGATTAATTGAGCCATAAACATTGATAATAGTCAAAAAAATATGTAAGATGACTTAAAAAGTTTTTACTTAAAATGTTATAACTATTTATAGGAAAGTTTAAACAATTTGCTTCTTACGGCATATCAAAGCCAATTAAATTTTCTATCTATTACTCTTGTATATTTCTTAAATTTATTAAAATTTAAATGAATAATGAAGCCTCAAACTTGGTAATTAATTATTGAAACATCCAAGAATCCTTGAAACAAAGTGTCTCGCGAATTCTAGCTGTAAACAATTAAGGAGTAACTATTTTAATTTGATTTCAACGGTTTTAGAAAGCTAATTAAATTTTCTATCAACTGCTTTTAACCGATCTGAGGATTTTCTATTCTATATACGAGTAATTAAGTGGTAAACATGAATAAGCATTATAAAACATTCTGTAACATTTTCATAAAAGAATAAAATAATTTTTAATATTTTACGGACACTGGGTGCTCTATTATTAAGAAATTGAAGTTTTTAAGGAAATCTCGTATTATAATTTCCTTACCTTATCGTAAATAACTTAGATTATAGATGCAATTAAACTTTAACGGGCGTGAAATTATTTAAGCGCTTCATTAAAGCCCTTTAAGTATACTATTAATAAAATGAGTAAGGTTAAAAATATATAACTACAAATATGTTTAATTAAATCAAGTAGCTTCAATAATAAAAGTGGTTATGGTGTAAGAATTATTTAATTATTTATGGTGCATATTATTCACTACGATTTTATAATAGTTTTCATTGTAAAGTAAATTGATGTTAACATTTGATCTACATTTGATTTTTTTTAGTTTTTGGCGTATAAATGTTAAACTAATAATTGTATTTCTTTGATTTGAAAGCTATGAGAAAGTCAATTAAATTCTCTATTTCTTTATATCATTCATTAGAAATGTGCATTGTTAGAAGTGTGCTGAAATTAATAATGAAGATTGATAACCCATTATTACGTCTCTTTAAAAACTTTGTAATTTTCTCTTTATCCCTTTATAACTTTAAACGTTTCCGATTTATTATACTCAGCTCTAAAACATATCAATGTTAAGTTTATTCATTCTCGAGTGCAATTATTGTTAGGACCATATCACTGATAGTTTTTGCGTTATCATTGGTTTTGTGTATGAATTTTCACAATCTTAAAAAAAATCTTTCTCTACCTTCTGACAGATTTTCTGTTATAACCAAACAATTAAAATTGATAAAGAAATATGTTGTATGATTTATGAAAGCTAATTAAATTCCCTATCCGGATATGTGAAACAGTCTTAAGATATTTTCCCATAAATGCGAGATATTTGAAGATAAATAGTACGAAAGGATGAATTTGTTATTCAAGTTTTTGAGATCCCTCTAGTTTTCCTTCAATAATTTCTTAATTACTATAATAATAACAAAATCTAAATTATCATTAGAAAGTTAATTAAATTTCCTTTCTACTGATATCAAATCTTTCAGAAATATTTTGCTAGCAATAGTTTTTATCCGAAGTTTAAAATCAACTAATTTTGATTACAAATTTCTTTTTAGTTTTTCGCATATATTCAGTAAACTAATGGTTGAATGTTTTTGATTTTAAATCGACGTGAAAGCTAATGAAATTCTCTATTTTTATATGTGATTTGTTAGAAATAAGCTTTATTAGAAGTATGCTTAAATTAGCGATGAAGATTGATAACCTATTATTACGTTTCTTTAAAAATTTGTAATTTTCTGTTTATCTGTTAATAACTTTGAAAGTTTCCAATTTATTAAACTCAGCCCTAAATCTTTTTACAATAGTGTTTATTCCTATTTATGTGCAATTATTTGCACTACTATATCACTGATAATTTTAGCGTTATCACTGTTTTTGTGAACGAATAGCTTAATGAAATATTTCTGTTCTTTCTCACATATTTTCTGTAATAGCCAATGAATAAAACTTAATAAGGAAAAATGTTGTATGAATTATGAATGCTAATAAAATTCACTATCTGAAGACGTAAAACACCCTTAAATTATTTTGCCATAAATGCCAGAAATTTGAAGTTAAAAAAGTACGAAAGAATGAATTTGAAATACAAGTTTTTGAGATACTTAAAGTTTCCCTTTGGTAATTTATTAATTACTATAGTAATAAATATAGTCAAATAATAAATTAAAGTATCAATAGAAAGCGAATTAAATTCCCTTTCCACAGATATAAACTTCTCCTGTAATATCTTGTTAGGAATAGCATTTATCCGACGTTTAAAGTTAAATAATTTCGACTATCAAAAAATAATGTTCTATATTCGCGCAGTTTTTCGAGAAAAAACTAAGGAATTAAAGCAGCTAAAAGCGAAACATCCAAATGCAGATTAAATTCTCTATAATATATCGCAAAATAACTTGTCGTACCATATCACTGATAATTTTAACGTTATCATTGTTTTTGTGAACGAATATTTTCAAGCTTAAACAAATCATTTTCTGATTTCTGACAGATTTTCTGTTATAACCAAAGAATAAAAATTGATACGGGAAAATGTTGCATGGTTTATGAAAGCTAATTAAATTCTCTATATGGTGATGTGAAGCACTCGTAAAATATTTTCCTATAAATGCGAGAAACTTGAAGTTGAAAAACTACGAAAGAATGGATTGGTAATACAAGTTTTTGAGATCCTTCCAGTTTTCCTTCGATAATATATTAATTATTATATTAGCAAAACCACCTAAACTATCATTAGAAAGCCAATTCAATTTCCTTTCCTCTGATATAAACTCCTCCTCAATTATTTTATTAGGAATAACTTTTACCCGATGTTTAATGTCAACTAATTTTTTACTATCAAAAATAATGTTTGATACTCGCGCCGTTTTTCGACGATAACTAATTAATTAAAGTAGTTATAAAATAAGCGAAACATTCAAAAGAAAGCAGATTAAATACTCTTCCTAATTTTCTGAAATAATCCACAAAAATCTGATGAATTATGCAATTTGTAGCCAGTTGATAACTAATTTTCTTAAATTCTACCGATATAATTAGTTTAAAACAACTTTAGACACGTAAAAACCCGAGATTAACCCAGAAAACTGATAGTTAATACTTTGCCTGTTTGTTCCCGGTTTCCAGAAAGCCTTCGGTTGGGATGGTTCACAGGGTGGCGCATCAGCAGGACCACAGGCGGGCGTCGGCGGTACACAGAGCGCACAGGGCTTCGTCCACTGGATGAGCGTGATGGCCGAACACATTGATCCTGCAGTGCACTACATGCCCTTTAATCAAGAGGTGAGTGGCCCTTATTTCTTCTTATGCCCCCAAAGTGGGTTTCTTGGTGTTTCCAAACGTCTGCAGTTTACTATAACTTCCAGCAGTTTACAAACTTTCGCCGAAACTTGCCATCAACTTGCGACAAAAGTTTTCAGTTTGCATTATTCTATTCATAACTTGTAAAATAATAATTGGGGAACTTCGGGAGATAGTTAATTTTAAACCTGATTAAATTCTACATGAGATAGTGTATATTTTGTATTCATAAATTTAATTGATATATGTTTAAATTACGTTTGAAAATTAAGAAATGTTTGTCGAACTTCCGAACTTACGCATTTGGCAATGTTGAGCTTTATGGTTCATAACTTATTTATTTATAACTTAAAAGATAATGTGGTAACACCAAAAGAAAGCTTATTAAATTCTCCATGAACTGCAGCTAACATACATGGAAATATATAATTTGGGAAGGTGTTAATGGAGTTACAAAATAATAATTTTTCTGAGTTTGCGAAAAACTAAAAATATTTAAGTTTCTCCACTGTATCAGAATGAGTATTAAGTATTATATATATATTAAAATATTATAGTATTATTACCCTTAAGTATTGTATAAAAGTAGGTTAAATACACTTTTCAAGGTTGTTATTAGACTTTTAAAAAAGCAAATAGAAATTAGGTTAAATTGCAAACAAATTAGAAGCATCAATTTTAGGGATTGGTAAAACTTGTAGTGATGTGTTGGTCTGTAATTAATTGAGGTCAAAGTTTAGTTTAAATATGTTCAGACTAAAATGAAGCAGGTTAAATTCTATGTAAACTATGCTTATTCTGTTTGTCAATGGATAATTTGGAATTGTGTTAATTGGGTTACAAACTAAATCATTTTTACGAAGTCTGGAATATCTAAAAGAATGGCATTACTTTCGTTTTCTAACTATAAAAGAAAAAATAATAATCATACGAAGTTGTCAAGTATGTCAATTACAAGCTGATTAAATATACTTTCTAAAAAACTATAAATATTTTCAAAAAAGTCTTTAGAAAGGATGTTAATTACATGGTTAATTTGAAACATTCATTTTGACGAAATTTAAATAATTCCTAGTAACCGCAACTTTGATCTAAAGTTTGACTACTTGCTTATGTTCAAGAATTTTAACATTTGACAACATTTAAGAGATAATTTAATCAACTTCTGATTGACTAAGGGTATAGTTAAGTTAGGTTAATAGAACATAAGTTATCATATGAAAACTGAAACGTTGCTAAGTGTTGAAAACATTCTCTCCAGAATACTCATATTTTCCTCTAAACACCCCACTTCAATAATTCAAAATTTATGGTGTTTGATGTTATTTTATAGAATGTTTAACGGACTTTGATATGATACTAAACTTACTGAAATCAAATTATTCAAACTTAAGTTATTTGGTAGAAACTAAATTCAAAAAAGTTTAAAAAATTTTACTCATTCGGAATATCTCCAATTAACCTAGCAAGAAAGTGATTTCAAAGCATTATAAAGTATGGAATGTATGATTAGATTATAGAAAATTTAAGTAGCTCTGAGGTGGTTTTAAGTTTAAGTAAGTTAAATAATTGCAACTTTCGTTATCATATAAAACCAGGGACGATGCAAAGAAAAATTGTCAAAATTATCTCCTCACAATTTGTTTTTAGTCCCAAAAACCATATTCCGAATATTCAAACATTATGGTGTTTGTCTACTAGTTAATAGAAAATTTAACTAGCTTTAATATGTTACCATACTTAATGTAATCATGTAATTAGAACATAAGTTATTTAGTAAAAACGGAATTCTAAGAAAGTTGAAAATTTCACTCGTTCTATATAACTCTTAAAAAATCGATACTTCAGATGATTTCAATTAATTGAATTTAGAAGCAGATTATAGGAAATTTAATCAGCTTTAAGTCGATGTTAATCATAATGAAATTAAATTATTACAACTTATGTTATCATATAAAATTTAGAGCGCTGCAAAGAGAAATTGTCAAAATTATCTCATTAAGATTTAATTTATGCCAATCAACTTTATTCCAAATATTCAAAAAATTATCGTGTCGTCTATTAGTTATAGCAGATTTAACCAGTTTCAAAATGATTCCAAACTTAATCAAATCAAATTATTCAAACTCAAGTTATTTGGTAAAAACTAAATTCAAAAAACGGTAAAAATTTCTCACTCGTTTCCAATAACTCCAATTAAACTAACAAAAAAGCGACATCAAATCATCATAAATAATGGATTGAATTACCACATTATAGACAATTTAAGCAACTTCAAGGTGGTTTTTAATATAATTACATCAAATTATTACAACTTGTGTTACCATATATAATTTAAAACATTGCAAAGAAAAATTGTCAAAATTATCACGTCACAATTTACTTTAAGCCAAACAACCATATTTCAAATATTCAGAAAATTATAGTGTCACCTACTAGTTATAGAATAATTAACCAGTTTCAAAATGATCCCAAACATAATCAATTCAAATTATTCAAACTCAGGTAATTTGGTAAAAACAAAATACAATAAATCGTGCAATTTTTTCACTCGTTTCCAATACTTTCAATTAAACTAACAAAAAAGCGACTTCAAATCATCAGAAATAATGGAATGAATTATCATATTATAGACAATTTAAGCAACTTCAAGGTGGTTTTTAATATAATTAAATCAAATTATTACAACTTATGTTATCATATATAATTTAGAACGTTGCAAAGAAAAATTGTCAAAATTATCTCGTCACAAAATGTTTTAAGCCAAACAACCATATTTCAAATATTCAAGAAATTATGGCATCACCCATTATTTATAGAACATTTAACCTGTTTCAAAATGATCCCGAACATCATCAAATCAAATTATTCAAACTCAAGTTATTTGGTAAAAACTAAATTCAAAAAAAGGTAAATTTTTTTCACTTGTTTCCCATAACTCCAATTAAACTAACAAAAAAAAGTGACTTCAAATCATCAGAAATAATGGAATGAATTACCACATTATAGAAAATTTAAGCAGCTTCAAGATGGTGTTTAGCCTAATTCAATCAAATAATTACAACTTTTGTTATCATATAAAACTTGGAACAATGCGAAAATTAAGTTGTAAGAAAGTGTCTTAATTGTTTGATTGAACTAAACCATCTTGAATCATTTGCTCTATGCCACTTTTCTGTCCGTACCTTAACATAAAACATAAAATAAAAACCCTCCACCTAAAAAGGGTGAATACATGAGCATCGTATGCAAATTCCGTCATTAATTCGCGATAGACAAACGGAAGATGGATTGTGATGCTCCCTTCGCAAAAAAATACTCCTCATGTCCCTTGTCAGTAAAAAAAAGCCCTGTGCGTGAGAAACACTAGCTCTGCCGCTTGAAACAAAAATGGATTCTTCGCCACTCTCAAAGGGTTGATTGATGCAAAAAAGAGACCAGACCTACTCTGCCGGTATGTCGTCGGTATGCCCGGTATGCAAATGAAGATGACGGGTACCTCAAAAAAATCCAGGTGAATGCAACCTTTAACCCTATTTTTTTGTTTACCTTTCGCACGGTGTAATTTCCTCATACACAACTAGCAACTAAGAAAAAAATAAACTGAAAGTTGTAAAAAAAAAAATTATATAAAAAAAAACGGACATTTCGGAAGATTTTTTATATTTTTTTTTTTCTAGGAGAAATTATATTATTGTATTGTACTGAAACAGATGTGGAAATGACTGTGAATTGAAAAAAGTTTAACCCTTTCTAACGTTTATTTTAATCGTGAAAAAGTTGGTGTAAAAAAGTTTGGAGAGAAAAAAAATGTTGGGCGAGTATAGAAAATTGTGAATTATACACCGACGATAATTGTAGAATAATTTATAATTGAATTATATAGTTTTTTTGTAGGGGTTAAAGTGAATGAATGTGAAACTGGAGAGAAATTTTACACCTTGTTTCGAATGTTTTAGATTTCATATGATAACTTGAGTTGGTGTAATTTGATTTGATTAAGTTTGGTATCATCTGAAAGCTGGTGAAATTTTCTATAAGCTGATTGTAAAGACCATAATTTTTAAATATTCAAAATATGGTTTTAGGGGCAAGAAATAAATTATGAGGTGAAAATTTTGAATTATTTTTTTATTAAATAAACTTATTGTTAGGTAAGGAAAAAATAGTATAACCGAATTTGGTAATAATAGTAGATTTAATAAGCTTCAATTTGTTGCAATTAGAATTTTATTATTTGTATTTTAGGGCGATTTATTAATGAATTTCACAATTTCAATTTTTTGGACTCAAAAAGTTGTCTTATCTCATTTTAAATCAAAGTTAAGCATATTTGTATCAAGTTAAAACCAATAATAAGGGCATTGTTGGAAAGTACATTTAATCAGCTTTCCTATGATGTTAACGTTTAATTTTTAAAGTTATTAGTTTTTTGTGTATAATTAATTTAATAAATTCTTCGTTCAAATTCGTTGATATTATTAACGTGAGAACCATTAGATTCAATCAAAGAATTACGGATTTTTCTTTTTAGATAACATTATTATTTTTCCTGGAGATTATTGGTAATTTTATGTATTTCTTTACCTTTCATTAATTGTTGAAATTTATTAAATGTTTCCTTGAATATATTGACTAAAATTGCAGGAGGAACATTAACAACGTTGGTATACTGTGTTTAGCAAATATTCTATCGATTTAAATGACTTTTGGTTAGAATGAGTTGTATAACCCTGCTTGTCATTAATTCTATATTTAATTATCTTCAATTTAATGCAAATCTTATAAAATTATTTGTAATTTTGATCGATTTACTATTGGATTTCAAAATTTTAATTTTTACTGTTCAGAATTTGGTATATTCGTACTTTAAATCAAAGTTAATTAAGTTTCTATACAGTTAAATTGACAAATGAAGATCGTTTTAAAAAGTGCATTTAATCAGCTTTCATATGACGTTAAACTTAATTTTGTAGAGTTATTAGTTCTTTGTTTATATTGAATAGAATAAATATTTTTAGAATAGACTGTTTTAGTTCAGCCTTTTTCGATTAAATCAACATTTTCAGGGTAATTAAATAAAAGGAGTGAAAAATAAATGAAACCACGTTAAAGTACATTAACTTCTAAATATAATAAAATAAAACACGCTTGCAAAATGTTTTTCCTTCCTTATTTTATTTGAAGTTGAAAGTTGATCTTTGACAACAAGAAAAATTACAAAAATTTTAATATCTACAAAATCAATCTGTGTAATCTGTTAATCAATTAATGCTGATATAAAATGGGATATTTATTTGAATTATA
>WSZQ02012768.1:6645-19777 GCA_019419845.2 Weissflogia rhopalogaster | reverse complement strand
CGGGAAAAACAATAACATTGTTGGACAGTCTTAATAAATTGCTGAATTATTAAGAAAATTTTCTGAGAATTTCCATTAGATTTCTTCAGTATTTACGAAGGTATATAGGTCATAAAATTTAGTTGTGTATATAGTACTATGTTTACAAAACTTTGAACACGTTTTTCTCGCAACATCCATTTTCGATTTTGTTGAACGATTAAGAAAATACTAAAGGACCAATTTGTCTAACAATGAATGATGGCTCTTAAATAATTAAATTCTCTAGAATTGTAATTAAGTACTTACATATTTTTAAGCAGACTTTTCTGCGGAAAATGCACTTAAAATTTAGTTCTGTAGAAAAACATTCAATTTTAACTTTTTCTGTAAAATCAAAGTGGTTATATTCAAGCTAAGCATACAATCTGAAACAAAATGAATTTCTTTTCTTTTTATTGCCGATGAGAATTAAGGTTCGGCCATTCGGCATGGATCGCGAGCGCTGGCGTATGAGCCTTGATTACACGAAATGCGTAGAAGAAATGACGTGATTTTATTACCCATTCGGTTATCGAATTTGTAAACAAAGGAACGTGTTAAAACGCGATTCATGTGGACATCTTTAATTGACGCTTAAGTTGCAGGTTGATGGTCGGTGCAGAAATGTGTACATTTTAAACGGATCTAGGTAATTTCATCGAAAACGACTTCATCGATGGCCCGTTCATCGACGCCAGATCATAGACGTGAAAATTAATCGAGCACTCACAAGGAGAGTGTTCCAATTGCCCAACACCAAATTGAATAAAACTTTTTGTACGTGTATTACATATATAGAAATAACTTGTGATAACGGGATTTTATGCCGTTTGCTCAAAAATAATTTTCAAAGTTTGCCACAAATGGAGCATGCTTAAACAACACGTTTACCTGTATCGCTTACGTGGTATAATCGTAAGAGCGTTTGCTTTCTGGTCCGAGGTTCGCGGTTTCGGACTTTGTCTGCGGACTTTTTTTTCTTTTCAAATTATATATTTAACAAATAATAATATAACAATAAATAACACATAATTACGCACTATTTTGTGCAATTTGTAAACAAAGGAACGTGTTAAAATGCGATTCATGTGGACATCTTTAATTGACGCTTAAGTTGCAGGTTGATGGTCGGTGCAGAAATGTGTACATTTTAAAAGGATCTAGGTAATTTCATCGAAAACGACTTCATCGATAGCCCGTTCATCGACGCCAGATCATAGACGTAAAAACTAATCGAGCACTCACAAGGAGAGTGTTCCAATTGTCCAACACCAAATTGAATAAAACTTTTTGTACGTGTATTACATATATAGAAATAACTTGTGTTAACGGGATTTTATGCCGTTTGCTCAAAAATAATTTTCAAAGTTTGCCACAAATAAGGCATGCAATATATTGCTTAAACAACATATTTACCTGTATCGCTTACGTGGTATAATCGTAAGAGCGTTTGCTTTCTGGTCCGAGGTTCGCGGTTTCGGACTTTGTCTGCGGACTTTTTTTTCTTTTCAAATTATATATTTAACAAATAATAATACATAAATAACACATAAATAACACATAAATAACACATAAATAACACATAATTACGCCCTATTTTGTGCCATTGAAACATTTAAAGCACCAACTGATTCTGCATATTGCACTTTTTAGCGGCAGTTTTGAATGAGCACGTATTTTTAATGTAACTGCACAAGAACATACCTCATTCTCGTTATAAATATTGTTATATCTCTGAGTTCTGAAAGTTTTACTGCATACCTGGAATATTTGAAAATAGTGGCCTTTTTATATCGATTACAATGGGCTCTATTGAGGAATTGATTGTTCCATGCGTTATGCAATTACTGTAATCAAAGATATGGTGTTCTTAATATTGAATTAGTTGCGTGATTCGCAATTTGAAATTTGTTTCTTAGTGTTAGCGATCGTATTTATTGTTATTTAATTATTTGTTAAATATTTAATTTGAAAAGATAAAAAAGTTCGCAGGCGAAATTCGAACCCGCAAACCCTACATCAGAAGGCAAACAGCCGAACATGCTGTTAAAGCAATATATTCCATGCTCCATTTGTGGCAAACTTTGAAAATTATTTTTGAGCAAACGGCTTAAAACGGCATAAAATCCCGTTAACAAAGGTTATTTCTATATACTACACATACAAAAAGTTTCATTCAATTTGGTGTTGGACAATTGGAACACTCTCCTTGTTAGATCAGACTTTAGAATTTTAAAATTATCTAATACAGTTTACGAAATAAACACAAATCATTTAAACTATATGTCGATGAAGAATAAATTGTTACGATTATATATCATACATCAATTTTTAATATCACACTTTATATCATTCAAAAGAGAAAATTCAATTCAATGAAAGAGGTTTTAATATCCCTGTTTTAAAAATTAAACAAATATACTTTAGGTAATGAGAAAGAGCTTATCCTTGTCTGGCGAATATACTTAAAAGGAGATGAAGTAATTCGAAGAAACCTAATTCCTTTTAAAACACGAGTCAGACAAAGGAAACCACGAAGCGGAGAGACGCCGGCAGTCCGACGGACGCCTTAGGCATGCCAATATACATTTATCTACATGTGTTAAAAGCCAATCGACTCAGTCGTTCACAGCTCAAGGAAATGTGCTGGAAAATTAAAAATGGTATCTATTTTTAACTCAAATTTTTGATTTTGTAATATGAAAACCTCTGCCTATTATGCATTCAATTGTTATCAAAATTTCAAAACGTTTCGAGTTATGTTAACTGAGAAAACATCGTGAAAATCATTTTCAGGCCAGGTAAAGGAGGATTGATAGTACAAACAAAAAGTAGAACAAATATGTTTATTTTCTATATAAACCCATAAATACATTTGATGCATGTTTATTTTGCAACTCTGATGAGGATCATTGGCGTCCTACGACGAAGCATGTCCAATAATTGTACGCTAGATAAAACAAAAACAAAGAAATCAATTTGGTAACATGCCTAATAGGCAGATGTGGTCTTTCTGGTATCATTAGTTTACCTTGACCGGGGTTAATGCCTGCGTTATTTGCAAACCAATGCTGCGCAGCATAACTAGTGGCGTAAATTCTGTGTTGTACATGCGATGAATGCCGTCAATGGCCAACATCGTAGGCACATTATGCCGTTGTCGTTCCGTCTCGTAGCGCAGCAGGTAGTCTTTGTCAGCTGCAAACACAAAGAGGATTACCATTTCTCCGTAACTTCGATGTCTACCTGTGTTTGCAAGTAAAAGAATGCTTGCTTTGGAATATTTACCTAATTTGGCACCATTGTAAACGGCTTGACCCAAAATGCGGTTGAGGCATTCAATGTCGCCAAAGCCGAGGTTTACTCCCTGCCCGGCTAACGGATGAATTTTATGCGCAGCGTCGCTGGAATTTGTACATTTCAGATGAAACCAAATAAAACTTGCTTTGAACTTGTACAGTTTACTCATCAGGAGGAAATTTCTTTAGATGCTCTTGTATAGTGCACCGTTGAATGGTTTTATTTTTAAATAAAGCTAGAAAGCAGTGACGACTAATCTATAAAGAGTAGACCCACGAAAACCTTTCCTCCGATTTCCTGTAGTATTTATTCACACGCAGCAATTCAGCTTTTTTTAAATTTCAGCGCATTATTAGCTGTTTGAAAATATGACGGTACTTATAAATTGTAACTTAATATCTTTCAAAGTAATTAATTGATTGCCTCATTGGACGTCAAAAGTTAGCGGCACTAAACTCTGATGCATCATTTCTAAAAAAATTACTTCTTCAAAATATCTAAGATTTGGTTCACTTAACTATCGATACTTTGACGAGTTCGACTCAAATACTCTATGAAGTTTTTAGTAAACGGCATCATGTGCGTTATTCGATAGTGAAATGTCGATATTTTCTAGCTTAAAATGACTAGACCCTCTTAAATCTTTTCTCCGATTTTCCCCTTCTAGAATAAAATTGAGTAAACTCATATGGGAGTGTCTCCTTTGGAATAAACGGAAAAATTGAGACAAATCAAACAGGAGGAATTTCTCTTGAAGCCAAATTAATACTATGATATTCGAGTATAAATAGGTTGCATATGAACTATATAGTTCAAAGGCAGAAACGTTTGAGTTAAATTAATGTGTTGCAAATACGGCGTCTTTAACTATGTGCTGAGCGAAAAATAAATATTTAGTCTCCGTTTAATCCCCTAACGAAAATATCTATTTTAAGACGTTGCTGTGTTATTTATCTCTGTTATTCTTTTAACTAAATTTATACTAATAGCAATTACTATACTCTGATTTTAGAGATAGGCCATGAACGGATATGTGCCCTGAATATGCCGATGACGTGGGCATTCTTAGGGTTTTTATAATAAGTTTTATAATTTCAGTCATTTTCCCAATAGAAGAGTTTACGAAGATTTTAGAAGAGTTACGAACGTGTTATTTATTTAAAACTCTTCCGGGAACCGTGACCTGGATTTTCGCGTTAGGGAAACACGATATAAACTTTTTTTTTCAAAAATTGTTCGTCTATTTACAATTAAGTAAAGTTAAGAAGTCCCACCATTCATGCAATCATGAATAATTTTCGGTGAAGGATTCTAAAAAAATATTCAAAAACAGAGATATATCAATATATCAGATTTGTTCACCTGGTGATTTGCCTCAGTAAAATTACCAAATCATATCCTATCGCATAGTCACAAATTATACACATATCGGTTAACGTAATGACTTTACTTTCATTGAACCTATTTGATTGCTTTATTGCATATTTATACGCCTGCAACGTAAAAGCTGTACTAAATTCACATAAATAATATCTTTTTCTTCAACATTTCCAAGTTTTTCAATAAATCTTGGTGAGTTTAAGGGTTTTTATTAAATTTAATATTATATTGGAATAAGTATACATTTTTATGATGGTACTGATAGATGGTATAAGGATTCAGGACAATGTTCAAATATTGCCTAGTAAATTACTTCATTGTGTTATTGGACGTAATAAGTTATCGGCACTAAGCTAGTTCCCACTTGAGACATTTGTTCACACCAGCGGACTCAGTAAGGGCGAAAAAAAAATTAAGCAATGGGGTTGACAAACAATTATAAAAATGGGGACGATGCTTCCATAAAAAACGAGTCCATCTGACTGAGTCTCAACTGTATACATCTTAAATGCTATTAACTACTTTAATTAACTCAACTATTAGTTCTTTTCTACTTACCCAACTAAAGCAACACCTTCACCCACATATTTCGTAGCATGACCAAAACCTAAAGGAAACGCAGCTCGACTTCCTTCAACAAAATCACAAACTGTTGGCGGTAATTGTCTCACAGAGTTCGGTGGGCATTTTAAAAATCTTAGTAAATTATCAACAGCCTTTGTGGCACCACCCACAAAATTATCCACTTGGTAAACCTTCCAAAGAGCTTCATTGCAAGCCTTAATAAATTCCTCCGTGGTCATCTTCAACAATTGATCGGCGTGCGCTGGTGTGGTGGACCATACTAAGGAACTCGTATTTTCTTTCAACTATAAATCATCAAATTAATATCTACATTTTGAAAATCATGTAGACATAGAAGTAGACATACAGGTAAGAGGGCAATAGGTCCTGTTGGTAGAAATCTCTGCCATGCTACACAATTATCTTCCGCCTATACAAAATGTTTAAAAAATCAGTTTGGTATTAAATAACACTTAAAACTTCATACACCCTTCAGATAAAGTGTAGCGACAACACCACGCTGGTTATAACTCCAATTCAGATACTGCGATCCCATGGAGTCGCGCACTTTCGAGTTGGCACCATCACATCCCAACTAAAACAACGAAAATATTTTCAAAACTTGATGAAAATCTCGTAAAACGTCAGTAATAACAAGGCACTGATCGCAACTATGTTCGTATAATGTATGTTTAAACTCGTTAAAATTAATCACCAGGCGCAGGCTAGCGCGAGTTCTACAAAACAAAACCTGGAGCTAAATGTTTACAGATTGGAATTACCACTTTACCCCGTCTCTTCTCTTCTCTTTTCGACAGCCGCACAAATGCCGCTTACTTAGTTACTGTTTACAGTAAATGAGCGCGATTGTTTACATGTGCGTGAGCTAATTCCGGCGGCAGACATTTTAGCGAAAAATTCATCCTGGTACGTTCAAGTTTTTTAGTGTACAATGTGCACCAGACCGGAACGGCAGCCATCTATTCAGTGCCATAATGTCCCATCGAAGTGTGGAAAGCGATGAGACTGTGTTAAAGTGGGCGGATGACTACAACAGTAAGGATTCCGACGTTGAAGTTGATAGCATATCAGACGATAGTAGTGAAGAGGGTGGACTTGAGAAAGAAGGACCTTCACGATCTTTACGATCCAAGAGTATATTCCATAATTGGAGGCCTGAGCTAGTTTGGAATGATTTGCAAGTGCGTAATTATAATATATTGGAATATTTTAGTTTACGTGTTTTCTCTTACATGACTATTAAAACATTGAAGCTCACCTTTCATTGAATTATATTTAACTAATTCGTTCCCTGTTATGGAAGATTATTTATTACTTCTTGGGGATATATTGTTTGGAATTAACAATGTAATTAACACAACATACTAATGGCAAACTTAGTGTCCCTTCGACCCTACAATTTTATTCACATTGGCAAAACAATAAAATTGAGATTATAAAGATATTCCAGATATTATGAGATTCACTTCGATGCACTTCTAACAATATAACATAGGTGTGTCAAAAATAATAGATGATCGATAAGCATCGATACTTTAGTTCGATTGATACTCGTCGCTATTTTGAGTATCGATACCTTATGTTTCAATACCTTTGTCAATGGATGATTTCTCCGCCATTAACTCCACAAATTCCCTGTCGCCGAGTCATATATGATGTAAAAACCTTAAAGTTATGAATACGTTTTGAAATGCTGACAATCCGAGGTAACACTCCTTGGTGGCGAAGATATATGTCACAATCAATGACCAAGTAATTTTTGTTCTAATATGTTTGTTCACAACTTATAACAGAGATATGTAGATCAAGGCATCACAATATTACATAAAAATAATTTGAAACAAAATGATAATTCCAGGTTCTGCCAGGTGTGGGAAATAACTTTATTGAAGCAATAAAAACGGATCAATTAAACGAGGTCCTTCAAAACAAATTTGCTTTAAGTAGTGGCTTACTTATAGCGACTTATTTGGGAAATGCTACTATGGTGAAGAGTTTGCTCAATCTAGGAGCATCAGTGAATCAAGTTGACCCTGATGGAAGAACTGCTTTGCATATTGCTGCCAACTGCAATAATTTAGAATGTTTGGAGGTAAGCGTTTATTCCAATTTATTACATTTGTCATACATATATTTTTACACAAATAAATGACGACATTCACCTAAATCAGCATCCGCAGAGGACTCTCAGAAATCAATATTATTAAGTGGATTTCCTGATCAATTGTTGTAAACTCTTCATACAATTATTAAATTACGCAATGGTTCGTTCTTTTCATTTCGTTTGTTGGTTCTATTCTGATTTTTTTTTATTCTTTTATCTTCTTTTATTTTATTGATTCATGAAATTTTATTGATTCAAGGGTACATCCATGAAATGTACCCTTGCGCATTCCCAAATAACAATTTAATAATATTTTAAAGCCCTAAATTATTGCCACAAATATAATTTTCTAGGTACTCATCGAATATAAATCTGATCTGGATCGATTCGACGCAAGTGGTAAAGTTACCGCTCTTCATCTAGCTGCGAGCAAAGGTAGCTTGGGGTGTCTCGAAAAATTAATAGAATGCGGAGCAGATGTGAATGCGGGACTAAAGACACCCTTGCACTACGCCGTTGAGAACATAGAAATACCCTCCGTAAAAGTCCTTCTAGAACACCGAGCAAACCCAAACACCATTCAAGTCTTCTCAGAGACCCCTCTACACGTGGCTGCCACCTTAGGATCTCCGGAAATAATTAAACTTCTTATTCAATACGGCGCATCTGTAAACGTGCAATGCGGTTCGGATAAATCCACCCCTCTGCACCTAGCCGCCGAAGATGGAAACAACGAATGCGTGAGATTACTCATCGAAGCACATGCAAGCGTTAATGCACAAAACTACAAACTTCAAACTCCTCTGCACATTGCGTCCTTCTGCCAAGCATCCGAATCCGTGGAACTACTCTTAAAGTCACAGGCCAACCTCAACGCAAGTGACAAAGATGGCCGCACGCCACTGCACAGTGCTATTGTCAAAGTATCCCGATCATCAGAATGTGTTAAATTACTACTAAACGCCGGAGCCAATGTTAACAAGCCGGACAACTTCGGTTACACACCTCTGCACTTGGCAGCTCTGAATGAATTCTCCACATGTGTGATGATGCTCATTAATGCAGGTGGCGATGTCACAGCTCGCACAAATGGCGGCCTTTCCGTCCTAACTTTCATTACACGCCGGACGCCGGATGTCATACCAAAATATATTAGCAAGTTTGATAATTCTATCCGGCTCACAGATCATGAAATTGGCGATGTCGACTGCGAATTAAAACTGGACTTTAAGATCCTCGTCCCTAGCGCGACTAAAGGTGAAACTGAATTACTTCTTAACTTCATTGAAGTTGGCCATCGTGAGGTTCTGAATCATCCTCTCTGCGAGACCTTCCTGTTTCTAAAATGGCGTCGCATTCGCAAATATTTCATCTTTTCCTTATTTTACCACGCTGTTTATGTGATACTTTTCAGTGCTTACACTATTGGAGTGTTTATTCGCAACTGTAAATCTGAGCTAAAAGTATCTTTCTTCGTTATACCGGCCGCTCCACCCGCAACATCATCATGCATAGCCCCAACATGGGCAAAACATACTTCCTACATCCTAATCCCTCTGAACATGATGCTCGTCTCTAAGGAAATCTTTCAAATTGCACACTGTTGGGTATCCTACATCAAGCAATGGGAAAACTGGTTGCAATGGTTGATCATAATTTGTGTCTTCCTCTGCGTTGTCCCCACAACCGCTGATATAACCAAAACAATGTATGATTGGCAACATCATGTTGCTGCAGTTGGAATCTTCCTTACCTGGCTGGAATTAATGATGATCGTTGGACGCTTTCCAATCTTTGGCCTCTACATACAGATGTTCACAACAGTCGCTATAAATTTCATCAAATTCCTTATGGCCTATGTTTGTCTACTAATTGCATTCAGTCTCAGTTTTGGAGTGTTATTCGCAGACTATAAATCCTTTGAAAATATCTTCCTGGCCCTCATGAAAACCATTATCATGATGTCCGGAGAGTTGGAATTTGAAGACATATTCTTCGATGACAAGGACAATCATAACATCAACTATCCAATAACAGCGCATATTATGTTTCTCGGCTTTCTTTTGCTGGTCACCGTTATTCTGACGAACTTAATGGTTGGTTTGGCCGTTAGTGATATTCAAGGATTGCAACAGAGCGCGGGTTTGGATCGTCTGGTGCGTCAAGCAGAATTGGTGGCACATTTAGAGAGTATGCTTTTTTCTAGACTTCTGCGTTGTGTGCCACCGGAATTTCTAGCATTCTTCTACAAGCACGCGCTGTTATTGAAGTCTACCCACCACAGTGCATTGTATATCAGACCCAATGATCCCAGGGAGAATCGAATTCCGAAAGATTTAATCAAGCATATCTATGAATTAGTTTGCGAGCGAAAGGAACGCAATAAACGTAAACGCAGTGTGAAAATGATGGATCCCCGCGTAGTTTCGCGTCTCAATTCGGCAAGTGATTATACGTACATGGGAAAAAATAACAAGCTTAATGTTGATTATCAAAATATGAATAACGTGTAGCTAATTTAGGATTGTGTCTTTTATGATTTAGATATTAAAAAAAACATCAATAAATAAATTAATACAATTTTAATTGATCCCAAGAAATGACGAAGTTTTATATCATAAAGAGTTATTACACAATTAAGCAAACACAATTACACAAATAAAAGTGTAATTTTCTGGGTGCGAAAAAGCCGCCGTTATTATACTAATAATCTATCTACTTCATCATCGCATCTAAGAAATTAAACGAAAAAGTTTTGTAGGAGTTTGTAGCAAATTTCACTCTGAACCGAATGATTTATTATCCGAGGATTACGGGAAATCTCAATGGTTGCACTATTTTGCCCTGAAAAAAATCACAAAAATATGCTCTTTCCGATAGTAGCACATACAGCATTCTTTGTTAGGGCGACCCATTTACGCGACGTTATGCTTTATTGTGTATGAAGTTTATATGTCCCCCTGAATTATTCTGGTCAATTTTTCAGTGAGCATTTTGATTATAGTTTCAAATTACTCAGAAAAATGTGCTTTATTAGATGTTACTTGATTATTAGTTTTGGGGGGAGGTCATTTATGCGACATTATACGCCCCCTTTAACATAATGACGCAATATTTCATGGGATCCTACAATGGCACATAAATGGGCTCGCCCCCAAACACACAATTATGTATAGAGGTATCCTCTGAAGTTCATATACCTGTGAGTAATTTGATACTAAAATAAAAATGCTCAATGTGAAAAATTGACCTGATTAGTTCAAACTCAAATTGCTTATTAAAAATTAACCAGAATTTTTCAGGGTGTCAGGAACAAAATCACCAAAATGAAACATAGAGAACTTTAAAGAAACGCTTAGAATTCGAATATTAGATTTGTACAGGTATAGCCCCGAAATTGGCCATTGTGCGCCGAGGATCCCGCATAAGCATTATTAAGCTACGCCGTATTATTCGTAATCTATTGCAATCAATAACTGTCGATAAACCAATATTTCGAGATAAATAATCATATGCAGTTGTTTATGTGCTTACACATAATGTGTTTCATTGGCAGAAAAGTGAAAAAGTAAAGGGAACAAGTAGAATCGATGAATGATGAATAATGAAGAAATATTCACCATACATGATTATTATATAAATGACCGTGTTTTGATAAAGAGCAATTAAACAGCATCTTCTATTGCAGTGAATTAAGGCAGTACATTATGTTATCTCTACTAAAAGTGACGCAATCGTCACGCCAAAGCACGTGTAAATAGTTACTCATTATATACTTAAAATAAGTTTCTTTTCGCGAAAAAACCGTAATTGACTTATGTATTAGCCATGCGGAAACTTACCAGCAATTCGCAGGAATAGCAAGAACCATTCTCCAAAACAATCTTGTTCGGCTTCTCACAAATACTGCATTCTTTCACTTTGGCTTCATTTTCAACTGTCACATTATTTAGTTCAGACACCTCCTTATTCACAGAATCTAATAGTAAATCATTCTCAATAATATAGGCGACGATTTCACTCATATCATCATGGTTAAAGTTGATCATTGAATCTGAGAGAGAATCCCACACCTAATAAAAACATTAATCAAACCTTCTGCAAAATGAAGAACGAATGAAACCTACATGTAACTGTTTGACAGTGCCATATTTGCTGATGTGTTTCCATGCATCAATCTTCTTAAACAGATTGATTGTTTGAGGATTAATAGCCACCACTCTGTTGCTGTATTGGTCTGACGGTGTATAAGTTGATTTTTTGCTGCCCTCGAGGAGTAAGATCTTTTTAGAGGCAAACTTTTTATTTTTACCTGTAAATGGTTAGAATATTTATCAAATTGTTGTAATTATTACGATATTTACCTAATGTGCATGCAAGGGTTGTTCCTACCATACCACCACCAGCAATAATGATATCATAATGGGATTTTGGGGTAGGTTCTGATTCGTTTCGATCAGATTCCTGTGTTTTGCTAGCAGCGGTAGTGGTTAAGGACTTATTGGTCAAATATTGCCTTCCTGAAGTAATGGTAATGCTCCGAGGTATTTTAACGACAAACATGGTGTAATATTTTTCAGAAATTTATCATTTCAGATCTAAAACGGCTGTAAAGCCGAAAAATGTCAAGTTTATTGAAGTATATTGAGAATATGTGAGGTTAGATCATACAAATAATTTTGGAAAGTGCTTGGGGTGACATCTTATAGTAAATAACAGAATGTTCACCTAAAATAATCGGTATGGTGAATATATTAATTTCCAACGTGTCATTGTATTATATATTGTTATTATTTATTGTATTATTGTTATAATATTAAAGTAATGTTCAAATTATATTTTTAGCAGTTTCTCTTTAATAAGATGTTATAGAATGCCCATTTTTGTTCGGATAAATGTTAGCAATTATTGAGAAATATATCATATAAAAAACATCTTTTCCAAAAAAGTCTAGAATTTTGTTTTTCCTTTTTTACTGGTTTTCGTGTTGCTAGGATTATAAATCACACCCCAATCGATTCAACGTGAAAATATCTTCAAACTCCTGGGACAGTTTTTCATTTGATGACTTAGAACTGATATTATAAGTCAAGAAAGTTGAGTCTAATAACGGTGATGATTTCACTCACAGAAAAATGACTTGAAATTAGTTCCACTAAAATTACACTTTTATCTATATTTACCTTCCTCCAATATATACAATTCATATACCATTCGACTCAGAATGAAACAGTTTCCCACATCAGTTTTTTTGGATAACATGTTTAGAAATCATCATATCATTATATATCATTGAAATTACTCTAATAAAGTCAACATTGCCGATCTCAAAAATGACTTCTCTTAAACATTCCATTTTTATTCACATTTCCCTTAGCTCTAGAAGTATAAATCATGCACCAATCGATTCAGCGTGAAAAATGCTTTCAACTCCTGGGAGGGTTTCAAAGTTGAGTATAATAATGGCGTCATTTTCGCTGACAGAAAAATGACTTGAAATGACTTCTTCTAAGATCACAGTTTTATTTACATTTGCCACATTTCTATGTATACAAATCACATATTAATCGATTCAGAATTAAATTTGTTACTAACTAGTGAAAGAGCAATGTTTAAGAATACTTGCAATACTGGATCTTAAATATGTTTGGCACTAAATTGCCAAATTATTTATACATGTATTCTCAAACCAGCCATGACATTGCGGCAAGGAAAGAGTTAATTCGAAGGACCGATCGAGAT
>WSZQ02012548.1:23218-35924 GCA_019419845.2 Weissflogia rhopalogaster | reverse complement strand
ACATCTGTTTCCAATCTTTGCATGTATTCCAAGCGCAGGTATATATCTTCTCTTCGACCCTTACGCTCTTTCTCTATATTACTTATACTATCACTCTTTCTTTAATGCACACTCGAGGTCTTTATATTTCTTTACCTCGAGTTCCCTACGTCTGTCCATTGTTAACTATTTCTACTTGTGTGATAAATAAACTATTCTTCATTCCTAAACAAGTGCATCATCATTCCGCAATCAACGACACACCTACCCCACATAATTGGTGACCCCGACGAGATCTAATTAAACGTGATTAATTGAACATTATATTGTTTTTGTGGATCGGAAGTGTCGCACACAATCAACCAAACATCACGCACACAAACACGTACACATCATCATCAATAGAGAAGCAACAACTAGCAATCACCTCCGAGCTGGGACAACTTTTCAACACCATTACATCAACCCCAGCCAGCATGAAAGCATGGTTCGTCGAAGCCGAAAGATTTTTCGAGGTAATGCAGGTAACCGATGACCGAACCAAGGTGTTTTGGATCCTTGCTCGCCTCGATCTCCAAACTCAGGTGCATGCATTCGGTCAAATACTGGCGTTGCCAGTGCAGCATCAATACACACACTTAAAACAACAGTTAATAACCAAATGCGAGGAACCATCGTTGGATACATGGGAACCAACTTGGTTGATCGCTATCGCGCGAAGAGGCATTCCGGCGAGCGCAGATCCCTCGCTACAACCACATATCGTCGCAAAAGAGGTACCTAATCAACAACCTGCCAACAGCGAAAAAGGCACATCAACAATTTCGGAACAAAAACACACAGAAACCGAAAATGCCGCCAATTTGCCCGCATTAGCCATTTCTCAACATCCGCAACAAATGCCAGAAAGCTCTCCACCTCCATCTACAATAGAAACAAGCACGTTAAGTCCACACAACAGCACACCCACACCTATAGAAGACTTCGACAACGTGTCCGAAACCTCGTCTTACGATTCTCCGTCTCACAAGGTGCTGATACCTGCAAACACATCATCAGACCTTGACGACACAGCCTCCCAAACACCACCAGCTACTCCAAAACGAAGCAAACTACCGCGCCGAAAGTTCTCACGTCCAAGGCGAACAAAAATATCAACGCAAAGGATGGACTATTTTGCACTACAACCTGATATCATGTCACGAAGATAAGACTCAACCTCACAATATTCTCCTCCTTTGGTCATATTTTATGTACAAACTTTTATTTACTCTTTCATTATATAAGGGGGTACTGTGGCGGTCCAGACCACACATGAACATATATTAGATATTGTATTTCTTCAAGGTTTTTTTTCCACTGTCTATTCTCCCAATTTCAACTTTGCAAATCTTTCAAACCTACACATCTGCTTCCAATCTTTGCATACATTCCAAGCGCAGGTATATATCTTCTCTTCGACCCTTGCGTTCTTTCTCTATCTTATTTATACTATCGCTCTTTCTTTAATGCACACTCGAGGTCTTTATATTTCTTTACCTCGAGGAGTTCGTTTCCTGCTACCGCAAGCGCAACTTCGCTGTTCCCTTCGTCTGTCCATTGTTAACTATTTCTACTTGTGTGATAAATAAACTATTCTTCATTCCTAAACAATTGCACCATCATTCCGCAATCAACGGCACACCGTACCCCACAAATATTATAACTATAAACAAAATATTAGAAAAACAAAGGTATTTTACGTACTGAACAAATCCTAAATATTTTAAAATATTTGCATTTCTTGTCTGATATTTATATTTGGAAAGTTGACTCGCTGTGACACGTCCGCTAACAATAAGCCGCGACAAACAAGCGTTTAACATCGTCTAATCCACACCGAAGTAACCATGCTTAATTTCATTACAACCTTCTGCACCGCACAGTATCACGGAAACCTTAGGAAATTAATTAAATTGCCGGGGCATCGATATATTGCGGGGCACACGTTTTTCCCCAGCTCCCAAGTGAGAAATCGCAAACTCGAACTTGCCCCTTCCACTCTGTGGTAATTTATTAAATACTCAACAACGGCGCTTAGTGTCCGCAACAACGTATTTAACGCATTCAATCGCAGCGTTAAATTATTTCCAAGTGTGAGAAGTTGGTAAGCCCTCACAACATTTACCAAAAATATTCCAATACAAACAAAAACACACAAAAGTAAGGTAAAAAAAAACAAAAAAAGTTTTAAAAAAATGAATACAGAAGAGTTTCGAGTCCGTGGAAAAGAAATGATTGACTACATCTGCGATTATATGACAAGCATCGCCGATCGTCGTGTAACATCCGGCGTGGAGCCGGGCTACTTGAGGAAGCTGCTGCCTTCGGATGCACCTGAAGAGGCCGAAGACTGGGACGATATCATGTGCGACGTGGAGGATAAGATTATGCCCGGGGTGACACACTGGCAGCATCCACGTTTCCATGCGTATTTCCCGTCGGGAAATTCGTATCCTTCGATTTTGGGTGATATGTTGAGTAATGCGATTGGATGCATTGGTTTTTCATGGGTAAGTTTTTATTACGTATTGTTTTTTTAATGTTTATAATTTTATAAACATCTAATGCGTTGATTATATTCGTACATGTGGTTTGCAAATGTTTATCAAGATATATGGCATGAACGAAGACACACGTGTTTTTGGACGTTTTAAACATGTGTATACATTGTTTAACAAGTTGTACCACAAGTGGTACACTAATATAAGTTTCCAAAATAGGAAAACTTTAGTGATCATAAGCTATTAAAATATTTCGATCTTTTTATGTAAATAATATATGTTCGGGCGTAAGTGTTAACATTTCAGAAATTATTGATACATATTGGTAAAGATATCAATATAATTACATTTTTTTATTGTTATCAGAAAAGTTTCTCTTTTTTATAATTGTAATCTAATTTCTTCTATTTTTCTAACATAATTGTACATAATATGAAATGTCTTTTTTAGGCTGCAAGTCCAGCCTGTACAGAACTAGAAACAATCGCCACCGATTGGCTTGGCAAAGCCATCAACCTCCCCCCAGAATTCATCTCAACCACACCATCGACACGTGGCGGCGGCGTCATCCAATCCTCGGCGAGCGAATGTGTTCTAGTTTGCATGCTAGCTGCCCGCAATCAAGCCATTAACCACCTGAAGGTCGCCGACGAAGAAGAATCTGTTTATCTCCCCCGCCTCGTGGCTTACTGCTCCAAAGAATCTCACTCCTGCGTTGAAAAGGCTGCCATGATCCTTCTGGTAAAACTCCGTATTCTGGATGTCGATGAAAATTCTAACTTAAACGGCGAAACTCTACGTGCCGCCATGGAGAAAGACGAAAGCAAAGGGTTAGTGCCGTTCTTCGTCTCTACAACACTCGGTTCAACGGCTTGTTGTTCCTTTGACAAACTCAGCGAAATTGGACCGATTTGTAAAAGCAAACCTTCGGTATGGTTACATGTGGATGGGGCTTATGCTGGGAACGCTTTCATTTGTCCTGAGCTTCGTCCTTTAATGGAGGGTATCGAATATGCTGATTCTTTCAATACTAATCCAAACAAATGGCTCTTGGTTAACTTTGATTGTTCCTGTCTCTGGGTAAAAGATAGAATTCGCCTAACTGGTGCACTTATTGTTGATCCGTTGTATCTTCAACATGCGAATTCTGACGAAGCGATTGATTATAGGCATTGGGGAATTCCGTTATCTCGTCGTTTTCGGTCGCTTAAGCTATGGTTCGTTATACGACGGTATGGAATGCGTGGTTTACGAGCGTACATACGAAATCATATAATGCTAGCGAAATATTTTGCTGAGTTAGTCAAAGAAGACGAAGACTATGAAGTGCTTAACGATGTAAAACTTGGTTTAGTTTGCTTTCGGATGCTGGGCAGCGACGGTCTCAATCGACGCCTTTTAGCCTTTATCAACGCATCCGGAAAATTGCATATGATTCCATCGATGGTTGCTGGCAAATACGCGATTCGTTTCTGCGTAGTTGCTGAACATGCTTGCAAGAAACACATCGACGATGCGTGGAAATTAATCAAATCCATGGCTAATGAACTACAAGAAACTCAGGTACTTACACCTGAATCTGTAGATCGACCTACATTAACCCGACAAAAATCTCGACGATTCTCGTTTACAAGACAAGTGTCTCGAGATTTTTATACACGTTCCCTTAATAAAACTAATTTACATGATGGTGCTACTCCTATTTTGATACCTGATGACGAGACACCGGATTATAATGACGACGAAGATGATTGCTATGATTTTTGCGACAAGGATTTTGCAGCCACGCATATTAACTGCAACGGGGTTACTAATTCTATAGAGATTAGTAATATCAAACCGAATAGTAATTTTAAGTTGCAAGCTGTTAAACAACCTCAAAAATTTAATGTTTGATGTTTTAGCTTTGTACTTATCGTTTAAAAAGGTGTCGATTGTATTATGTAATTTAGATATTATGGAATAAAGTGTAATGTTTACTGTTGAAAAAAATATTGTTTATTACCTCCAACATCTGTGATGATCCAATCTGGCATTGCAAGACTAACGATGGCGAAAATATCAGCTGCCATAAAGAGTGTTCCTGAGATCAGAGTTAGTTTGTCCATTTTTTGTTATTTCCAGGCTCACTCGCGTTGATACTTTAATATGTGGATTGTTTGATTTCTTTAAAAGCACCACACAAACGATGAGAAATTGCTATTTTCACTTGGGTTACAAGCAAAACAAAACCGTGCGAAACTTGTTGGAAAAATTTGACAGTTTCATTTGAAGGTTAGAGAACATAAATAAGTTTCAAAATTGTTAATTTCAAGAATTTTATGCGTTATTGGTTACTAAAATGTATTTAACTTTATAACTATGTAATTGTTTTAAGAGTTAATTTAGTAAAGACAACATTTATCGAAGAGAAATTCCAAATTTTTAAATTTTACCATCTATTATCGAATATTTGAAAGGGGTTTTCTGTAATTCATTAATTTTTAATAAATTAATTGTGCTTGTCATAAATCAATTTGTAATTTATAATACATATATTATATACTAAGTAATAGGATATAATCACCTAAGAGTGATTTATTTAGTATAGAGATATTTTTTGAAGAACTAAGCAAATTTTTCAAAGCTGCTGATATGTAGTGCTATCACTTATCGAATATTTGAACATGGCAGTTTCGATATTCATTCATAGAGGACACTGTAATGCACATTATATTCGAGCTTAATGAGCAGGACAAGTTATAGCATGAGCCGAAGGCGAGCACTTTCTGGCGTATGACCGTATGAAAGTTCATGGAATGAGGAACAATTTGATACATATGGCAACTAGCCATATGGAAAATCCACATTGAAATTGAAAGTGAAGTTTTCAAAAAAATATGTCTCTTAAAACTACATAAATGACTGGCTTAGAATAAATGGATCGGGATAATATTTGGATAAGATTGAAGTAGAAGAGATGAGAAACATTTTACCACTTGTTGATTGCTTAATATTTAATCTACTTAAAATAGCCTGTTAATGCTGCCTAATCATTTATTATAGACGGCTATGCTACTGTTGCTAATTAAAATTTGCATTGTTCCTAGCAAAAAAATCGACTGCGATCACAATAGCCATGTGATTCCTGCCGTTGCTGGGTTTCCAGGTCCAAAACACACATATCGCAGTTCTAAATGATTCATGTCCACTAAATTTCACGTGTACATGTTAATTTATTTTTCAAAGAAATCGCTCGAAATTTCGTTTGAAATTAATAGTTGAGGATGGCCTGCTGTGATAAACGCCGTTCTTTGCTGTATAGATTGAAGACGCTCGTCGATCAAATCGACGACTGCTCGTAAGTACTTTACTCATTATCAGCCCAACGTTAAAAAGGTATCACTAAAAAGGCTCCTCATTTTGATGATCGTCTCCTTTCAGACCATGCGGTGATGATTCGTGCGAACCATGTAGCCCTTGCCCGCCATGCGGCCCATTCTGTTCACCCTGTTGCATGCCATGTTACGGTCCCATTCCACTGCCGCCGTCAGTGAACCCGTCTCCGTGTGGCGGCTGTTGTATCGGCTGTCCACCCGTCTGTCTACCGCCCGTATGTCCGGCGCCCTGCTGCGGCATCTGCACACCATGCGGCGGATGCCCATCGCCAATGCCCTGCTGCATGACCGGGTGTCCACCACCCTGCCCGATGCCGATTGTATCCGGACGCTAAATGATCGACTTGATATCAAACGAACATATCGTTCATAATATGTCGCATATCCCGCTCACACTTGTAGATAATTTTGGTTTCATCACAAATTAGCCTTAAAGTCGACTACATCTAACAATAATCGCATATTTATAATATTCAAACATTTCTAGATAAATTATTAGCTTCATTATAACATGATACCTTCCATGGTTAAATTCGCGTAATATATGATTGATTATTTTTTTTCAATATCACTCTTGTTTTTCTTCATTGCTCCATCTCCAACAGATACCAACATGTCTGGGTGTGGTATATAATGTATCGTAAATTATTTGTTTAAACATGACTGGGGATTATTTTCATTAATGATAGAATAAAACCAGAAATTATAGAATATTTCCTGATGTATTCATTTCCATCGATTTAAAATGATATATTATATTAATAATACAATTAACATGACACCACATAGTGGTGTAAGGGATTAGTAACTTTCTCTCGGCCCAATCCGGTCTCGCTACTCTTTGCATATGTTTTTTTTTTCGGGGACCGTTGCAAGCGAATCTCCCAACCTTCGTTCGCGTTTTTACCGCGAAGTCAGGAGTTCGCGGCGCCGCAGCCGCTTCTTGAGTGAAGAGACCAAGTGGTCACCCATCCAACGCCCAGCTACCTCCGCGTTGCTTTACTGCAGCGATCTGAAAATCCAGACGTTTCAGGGAAATATCCTCACATTATCCGAGATAAAAAGGTGTAGCTCCCATATTTTTGTCATAAGTTATCGGGTTATGTGTAAAAACATGATTTGGGAAAGATGAGTTTATTAGTAAAGCATCTACCAAGTTGTATAAACTTAATAGGCTGAATAGTTGTGTTTCATTACCTTCCATCGATGTATAAATAACTGTTACGATATTATTTGGTTTGTAATATGGTGATATGTGTATATTCTTAATGATAGTTTCGATATTATTAAGATTTGAAGCTATAATTAGGTAGGAATCACTTTGAAAAGTTGCTTTTGGAAATTGGAGGACATTGTCATAGTTTAAAATAAATAATGATTGATTATTTGATGTTAAAACATCAAAAACACTCTCGAATATCGTTGGATTATCATAGATTAAAGCTGTATTGTTGATTTGAAAGTCGTTACTAAATATTTGGTTTATACACGAATAATCAGGAGTTACCATAGTTATATAATATAGTAATATTAGAATAAGTAACATATTTGTTTCTTCTCTGCATTACGTTGTTGGGATGAGATTGTAATACAAACCATTATCATTTTGTGTTATGAAAATAGCATGTAATAAAAAAGACATGACTTTTGTAATTATACTTTTTCATGTTTGACTAATTTAATATGTACATTATAAAATAGTATACGTGATTTATATAATTATAGATTATTAGAAGTATGTTTTCAATATACCTTCAAATTTAGTAGATAAACTAAAACAAAACAATGAACAAAATTGATCCGGAAAAACTAACAGAACTGGCTATACACATAACTAACCATAAGAGAAATATAATTTCGCATTGAAATAATAGTTTAAATTTTCTATAACTCTAAAATATACAATAAAGCCATTTATAATTTATTTGTAAGTGTTTTTTTAAGTGTGTATTATAGCATATTCTAGTCTTCTTCTTAACAGGACGCACTGAAGTTGCCACTCCAACACATTTCGACTCTGATTAATTTCCTCGCACGATTCCATTTCCATCACTGTCCTTGTAGAGACGATGCAGATTCGTTCCCCGAAATTATCGTTACGACCATGCAATTAGATGATTTATTGGTTTATTATGGGGCAATAATTGCAGGAAAACGGACAGACCGTTGAAACCTACTGCATTGTGAAATTGGTACCGATGGTCCACTGGGTGTGTTTAAGGCCGATCCAGCTCGGGATATCGGTAGAGCGCGACAAGCCCATTCTCAAGATACTCCTTACAGATGAGTCTTCAATACGTGAAGTTTTCAATTTCCAACATATTTAATTGACAAAAATATGGATTAAAACGTCAACGATTGAATAAATATAAACGTTTGACACAATAACTCAATAAAGCATACAAAACATCCCAAAACCCAAGCCATAAAAATCCAGTAAAAAGCAAGCAGTAACGAGTCCATGGTCAATATCTTGGGGGAGTCATCATCATCATTACTTATTCTACCCATATAATAAAGTCTCTGTAATTTTTTAACTTTGCGCTGATCAAGCATTGAAACATACCCACTTGCATCCAATCTTAATATAACATCCTTATACCTATTAAGAAAAGGCGATCCTTTTTTCACCATAGCCGATCCATAGGCAGTATATTCACCATCACTCAACTTAACAGTCTCGGGAAAATCAGTATAAATATGTCTCTCATCATCACAAATTGCAAACTCGGTAATACCCATCTTTCGAAAAACATCTCTACAATATGAAAGAGGACAATTTACCCATTTCTTCAAAATTTTCGGATAATTAGCAAACGCCATTCGAAGAGGCTCAAAACCACCTAGAGGAATAATCGACTCTCCCAACTCTTCCAGAGAGTTTATTTGACTATAACTCTCTTTTATTAAAAACGAACTCAACTGACTTTGGTAATACGTACTGATTAACAAAGCACCAAATGCTAGAAATATATATAGTGTGCGTATTGGTAGGTGTCCAGATTGAGGCTCGTTATCGACACTACTTATCAGAATTCGCAAAATGTATAACAAATTATTTACTCCTGATTCTTCCCTTTCATAAGGTAAGTATTTTAACAATAAAAAACGTATAAAACTACCGAGAAACAATGACAAAATTAAGATAATCCACGTTTCTGCTTGAAATATCCTTATTATATTCTTCCACAATGGATTTACTTTTGGTTTTGGAACGAGGAAACTCATTTGTATGCGAACCACAGGATACAGAGCGATAATATGTTCAGCAATCATAGGATTTGTAAAAGCAACAAGTGCATCACTGTGGGTTGAAAGCAATTTATCCACTCTTTGATAATGTGTACTTCTTGTTACAGGATGACTTACAAATTCTCCTTTCATGTGAAGCATATCTAAAGCTAATTTCATGGTAGTTATCAATAATCCATCATTTTTGTAGAAATCTGGGATTGGTTCTACATAATAAGACACACTGGCTGGTATAATTCGAAGAGTACAATTGTCGAAATATTCCTGATTTTGTTCTTGAAAATCCCGACGTTTTAGGGAAATATCCCCACATTTTCCAAGATAAAACGGTGTAGCTCCCATATTTTTATCGAAAGTTATCGGTTTATACGTAAAAACATGATTTGGGAAAGATGAATTTATTATTAAAGCATCAACCAAGTTGAATAAACTTAATAGGTTGAATATTTGTGTTTCATTGCCTTCCGTCGATGTATAAATAACAATTGCGATATTATTTGGTTTGTAATATGGTGATATGTGTATATTCTTAATGATAGTTTCGAGATTATTAAGAGATGAAGCTATAATCAGATAGGAATCACTTTGGAAAGTTGCTCTTGGAAATTGGTGGGCATTGTTATAGTTTAAAATATACAATGTTTGATTATCTCGTGTTAAAACATCAAACACATTCTCGAATATCGTTGGACTATCATAGATTAAAACTGTATTGTTGATTTGAAAGTCTTTTCCGAATAGTTGGCGTATACATGAATAATCAGGAGTTACCATAGTTATATAGTACAATAGTTGTGGAATTTGTAACATTTTTCTATTTGTTCAACACTATGTTGTGGGTATGAAATTGTAATACATACTGTTGGGTAATATGTATATTATTTGTTATGAATTAGTATGTTATATTTTCACGTCGATACTAATTTTAGTTGTTCATTTACAGTTAATTTAATATGTACATTATAAATGGTACAAATGATCGATTATAGGTAGATAGAAACATGTTATTTCATATACATACTTAGAAAGCGATTTAACAACGATCTAGTCGTTGAAAATAGTCCGATATTCAGGGTGAAAAGTGAGGAAACTAGAGAAAAATGTCATTAATTTAAAAGGCAATTACGTAATTGAAAATATGGAATGTTTTTCACAATTTTGTCCCAAAAGAAATTATATGTACATTTTAAGGAATTCTATTTAACAGGCTCTTGTTAGAATCATTCTTCTAAGTCGTTTTATCACATCTAACCACGTTTTTCTCAAATATTTTAGCTAATATTTGCTAAAACTTCAAAAATCGAGTATTATTTCCCGAACCGGTGCAGTTGTAGATCTTTCGATGTGCTTATACACATTTTCATGAGAATTTATCGTTTAAGCACATCTAAACAGGTTTTTCTCGATTCAGTGATAACGAAATTAGTTAGAATGGGGGTGGTTTTAAAATCCAAACACTAGGGTGGAAACTGTCTTCAGTATTGGAGGTGAAACTGTGGAAGTTTGACGAGAAGGGATGTGGTTACGAGCTTTGTATTTTCAATTAATAAAATCAGTTACTACCCACCTTACGACGTGAATAGATCACTCTTCCTAGAAAACCGCGAAGGCACCGGGTAGGAGTCAGTCCAAATCTGAATTTACGAGCATTCCAAGATATTAGGCATTTTCTTGAATATTTTGTATGCCACAAAAATTTTTGGTCCGCAACAATTAGGATGACGATCATGAACAGGACTCTCTTAAAAAAAAGAAACCACGTTGCCAATGCAATGTTTCAAAATAATTTTTGAATAATAAAGACATGCGGTTTCTTAGCCTTTATAAACTTGACAACTGATATAGCATAACAGTATTCTGTCTCACTTTTTACAAAAATATTTCACATATTTTACATTTTCTTATAGTACAATCATATGTTCGTACCGAGCGAAGACAGATCATCACACCATCGGGGGCACAAACGACGTATGTACAGCAAAAGGATAAATCGTTCACTGCAGTCTCTTGGAAACCGTACATAACAATTTTATAACAAAAATCCATGACATTCATATGCATAGGAAACAAATTAACATAGAGAAGAAAATCATAGATGAAACTTAACAATATGCTCCCAGACTCCCTTCGAAAAAACTACATTCACAATATTCACATGGTAAAGAAAACCTCTCGTAATCAACTAAGTTTTAATAACTAGTATAATTAAAATAAATTTAGAGGTAATAAAAATAAATTTCCGAAAATCATAATTCATCCTTTTCTTTCATAGCCTGTTTCTCACTTGATTCTAATTGTTTCTTAGTGATGATAACTTTGTCACTCTCAGCACGTTCGTCGCTCACCACCAAATCATCGTTGTCAATTCCTACACTTCCTTTGCTTAACGTTGTCAGTTTATCGACCTCCTGCACTAAAGAATCGTACTGGCGCGTTAAGTCTTCAACACTATTTGCTGTCTGAAGTTTAACAGTGGAAGATGTACTTTCGTTCTCATGTGGAACCAATAAATCGTCGTCCTTTCGATACAATTCGACATTTAGTTCCTTCAGCAACCATTTCGTTAACTTATTTATGTCCGGCTTTGCCGAGGTACCACCAATCTCGTTGGTTTCTGTTCCAAGGGTAAGATAATAAATTTTTACAATGCTCATGGGCACGTACATCTCTCGCTCTTCCGATTGCAAAATGTTTTTAAGGAAACTCTTTCGCATTTGACTCCACTCTGTATTAGTAATCGTCTCGCCATAATAGCACATTTCACACTTTTCATACACGATTTTAATTCTATCGGAAGCAATGTATGCTCGAAAATTTCCTTCGTGTATCTCAGCCGAATAGCCAATTCCCGTATGTTTATTAAGGAATTCTTGGACGGATACTTTCAGTTTTTGAAACATTGATTCTTCCTCATTCTGAGGCCATGTCTTGGTGTTTCTTTTTAATTCGGAAATGGTTACTTCGAGGTTGGGTTCTTTTGAAAGGGTAAGAAGAAGCTTGGAGGCTTCCTGGGCAAAGAGGAAGACTGTCGGTATATGTACATCATCTGTCCCGTCACCGGACATTGAAAACATTGGCGATGAGTCCGAACTACTACCGGGTGTATTGTCAACTATTATGGCACCCACAGCGCCGAGACGTTGCACACGTCGGGATTTCTCTACAAACATGCAATCGCCGCGCTCCATAATGGCAATCTTTCCAATGATTTCATTCTTTTGTGGCATGTCACCGCAACCGCGAGAAGGATGTACAATGATTGTAGATGCAGTCACTTTTTTGTCACCTTTTAGGTTGGTACCAAAGTGAGACGGGCCAGCGTGGAGAGTGATGCGACGTAGAATGCCATCAGGCTGCATGGCGTTAAAAGAGACGGCTTGAGGGGTAGCTTCAGGCTGTTGTAATTGAATTTTCGATAACTCTACCATTTCTTGCATAAAGAGTAAACCTTCTTCGGCATCAGCAGTAGATCGTGCCTGAAATTGTGGTTTTAATGTATTGTTGTAATAATAAATATACCCAAACATGACAGAACTCCAAATGGACATAATAAAC
>WSZQ02012548.1:4078-14796 GCA_019419845.2 Weissflogia rhopalogaster | reverse complement strand
TTCTTTGAGACTGGGGAGGGGGCTGCTGACGCATGATTAAAATGGGATAGACTTGAATTTTAATCAAACATAAAAAAATTGATGATATTTTTCATGAAATTAATAAATGGCCCGCGGAACAGTTTGCTGACTGCTTCTCTACACTTTTTCGTATTTAAGTAATAGTTTAACAATAATGAATAGAGTGAAAGGGTAAAAGAGTAAAAATAGGGTAAAAGAGAATGTAGTTGGTAAAACTTGAGAGAACTTCTTACAAAATTATACAATTTAAACAATAATGGCAAAATATTTCTGCAAGTTTCGAGAATCATTCAGATCTTAAAACGGAAGAAAAATTGATATTTATATTCATCTTATTTTTGATGGTCTAAATCAGAAAAATATGACTTACCAAGTTTCTTCTGGAAGTCTTTACCAAATACTGCAATTTGCCCATCATATCTTGATCCCATAGGAGCAGCCAAGTCTTCGTTGATTTCCTCCTTGTCCTCTGGCAGGCATTCGATTGCGTCAAAGTAAAGCCATTGGAAGATAGGATGAAACTTGCCCGAACAAGCCTTCATCACTTCCTGGGCAACAATACCACCAATTGTTGCATTCATTGGGTTCAAATCACCGGCTGCAATCTTGGCAAACGTCTCCAACAACTGCGTGTTCAATTCAGTGTCATTTCCACCATCAACTGCCACGGATTTAGCAATTGTAACAAATTCTTGCGCATCTTCGGTGCTCCATGGTTTCGGCAATCGCTTGAACTTTTCTATATATTTGTGAAGAGCATTGAATGCAATGTGCAACTGTGCCGGATGATCAAACTTGGCGAAGTCGGTGACCAAAAATGCTGGTTCTTTGATAGATTCAGCTAATGGCTTGAAGGCAAGCACTTTTGGCATCTTCACCTGTTGGGCGATACCACCGCGTTCATATTTGCCAAATTCACTAGTGTCGCCGATGCTAAATGTATAAGGGCCAAGAACTTTGATTCGGACTGGAGGCTGAGAGTTCAACTCTGCCATTCCTTTGACTTCCGAGAAAGTTACATAGTCGCCGTCCTCCATACCATGCCGAGCATCATCGATGCATGTGACAATCGACTCTTTGTCGTTGGAGATATCTGCAATCATTGCAGAAACGGTAGATTCACCGTTGACATCAACAACGCTGAATGAAGGCCCAAAATCACAAAATACTTGGGCGAAAAGTCCACGTGTGTCTGCAATAATCAACGCAATATTTTTAGCGTGAGTGATTTCAGCTACTTGCAGTTGTTCCGCCTGAGTGCTAGCCGTAAGAACAACGACACGAAATGCGCTGATGAATTCCTCCGTGAGCGGAGCGGTGTACGCTTTGGTGGGCACATATGTATTGAGCTCGGACAACTTCTTCAAGCAGGCCTCGGCGCGATTTTGGCCCACATTACTCTCGGAGAAATAAAACTGCGACGAAAGATCATCGGTAGTGCACTTGGCTTCATCGTGCAGCGTAACGCTTTTCACGCCGCCAAGAATTACGTTCTTCGCCACCTCAACTCCCAGCCCACCAAGTCCAGAGATAAGAACGTCGCTAGAAGCCATTCGCCGCATTGCATCGTGACCCAGTACATACAGCTGTCGCGAGTACAAACCCTCATCGATGTCATTTGCCCCTTTGGAGGCACCTGCGCCGTTGTTCGCCATTTCGATGTTCGCCGGCAGCGACGAATCAAGCTTCCGCTTCTTGGCAGGAGGATCGACGGAGCTGGCTAGGACTTCAGCACTAGACATCGGACACACAAGACAATGGTTTTAATGCTAGCCGCCTCCACCCTAGAGCCCTATGCGTGTAGCTTGTGCAACGTGCGATGATGTGATCGTAAAAGATTTTTGCTAGGCACACACCGCGAATGCAAACCGGAATGGTTGAATGCGAAAACCGCGATGGTGGCCGGATTCACTACTATCCACAATCAGTTGGTGTAAAGCGAGAGAGCGAGAATGCCGTCACGAACGACTATTGCCGGTAGTGGTATACGCGAAAGAGAGATGTACGTTCTCGCAACGCAGAAATGGGCAGTATTGCCAGGTCTGAACAGACACTTTACACCTTACCCTTTTCAGGGTCAGCGGGAAATTTGAATACACATGCACACACCGCGATCGAAAAAAAGAACTATGCCGCTCTGAACTCTGGGCAACGCTCTCTACTTTCAACAATTAATGATACTTACGTTGCGACTGTTAAATCGATGCGAGCACAGTCGGACTGACACGATATTGACATGTGAATGGATGACTTTTCGTTTTTCAGTGCGTACGTACAAACATCAAATCGTCATGAATCGCTCACAACAAATGCACGTTCGAAGCGCCCTCTTCCGTCAGAATAGAAATGTGCGAAATTGCAGCGTTGCCAAATCAATAAAATTGGGGATACTTTCAAAAACTCAAAGAACAAATCAATCAAATTGTCAAAAACCGAAAACAAAAAAATACATTTCTATGCATTAGAAAATATGATATTTAGATGCAATTCGAAAGCAAATACGAGTAAATGTTTATGGCACTTCATTCGAACAATCTAGAACAATCTCTGTTCGCAACTATACTGTTATTATTAGGGTTCTTAAATTGTGAAATCATTTAACAATGATTTTGAGGAAACGCGTATGGAAATACCCTATTCATTAATGGTATTATAGATGAATTCTGGAAACGAGAAATCTATGTTTACATTCATTGCAGCATATTGCAACATGTCCCATGATATTGCAAATAACTTCAAACGAGCTTGCACTGTACAATTTATTAAACCTAAGAATACACTCAACAAAAATGTTACACAACAATTGGTTTTGTGCATGTGTTTTATCTCTTAATTTGCGTTTGAGGGGTGGATGTTATGTTCTATTCTTCGGTCCAAGTCGTCAATGATGGTCAAATATGTCGTCGTCATCTTGATCAATACTGATCGAGCTGCCAAACATATCCTTACCGGCCATCGAAAATCGAGGTTTGTCCGGCATCTTATTATCCTGTTGATTCCATTCGTCTACCGGCACCGTGTCTCTGCTTTAAGCATTCCGGTTTAGTGCTAATATTAGTTTATACAGCCCTGCAATTTTTTATAGATATTTCCATAATGTTAGTTTTCCATCTATTTGCTCTCGCTTTTCAACACATTATTCACATAATATGTATCAATTAACATAAAGTATAATCTAAAATGATTGTGAATCGATAATTATTAATTTATCCACTTACCTGTTGATATATCATATTATAATAATCATTTCATATAAATATAAAAACTGATTATTGTTTAGATATCATAATACGATTGGATTATGATGCAAAATTTATAGCTTTGGAGATTAATTTGTCACAATCATTTCGAATTTAATGAGAATAAAGCGTCAGAAGCATTTATAGCGGTAAGAGGGAAATAAAATGGAACACAAATCAACTCACAACGAGTATACAATCACAAATACAGTACACGCGTGACATCGGCGATTAGAATGCAAAACAAACTTACGGAAATATCCATAAGGTTCATAGGACTTTGCTTGACTCGGCATAGACAAGCATCATTTTGGTATTAAAAATCGCAAAATAGTCATAGTTATTTTTGCGTAGCTTTGAAATAAATTATTTCATTATTTTGTGTTGGGGGAAACGCAATAGCTTTGTATGATATATACACGAACACGATAGGTACTTACTTAAAATGTTGTAAACGGGATCGCCTATCCGAAGAATTGCTGCCATCTGACCCAGAACTTTTAGCCCGAATGGCTGTGTTAGAACCTGGCCTACCATCCCAGGAGTTATGTCGATGGTGTGCACTCATTTTTTCCGGAATGCTAGAAAGAAAATTCAAATTAAGTTTCCTATCATATGGATGATAGAATTTTCTTTTTTCATTTCAGACCAGTTACTGGCATTTTAATCAGTTTGTGATTACTTAAATTCAAAGTAGATAGATATCTCGACTCATTTATATATCACAATCCCTTACCTGTCCCCAATCCTACGCTTGTCTAATTCTTTTTGAATAGACTCTGGTATTCCATGAGTTTCCTGAAAATTTCAAGAATTATACGAACGATCTATATTAATCAATTAAAACGTTTTCCTACTTTTTCTAAAGGGTTTGTCCATACGTTACTTTCAGTAGCTTGTAGGCTATTTTGTTGCTGGTTAGATAACTCCATTCCAATAGCTCCGGTCTGAATCAAAGGTGACCTAACGCAAGCCCTAGAATCAACTCTACTTCAATGGGGCAGCAGAATTGATCCACATTGATCAATCAGATAAATGAAGGCACTTGGATCATTTATAACATTATGCATAGTTTGTGTTTATACTAGAAACGTTGTCCTCGCAATAATAGAGCTATTTTGCAAAAGTGCACTGGGCAACTAAAATCTTTGAAAGTCAGGGTGAGCCAAAAGCCAAAAAAAGTCTCTTTATCCCTTCCTCTAGGGGATATGTGGCGGTATCCATGGCGGTGCCAAAGTGCAACATAATGAAAACAAATGTAAAATGTTCCATGGACCTTCCTAATCGTTTCACAGGGATATGTACTCACGAATTAACGTCTTCGAGTTTTTTAAGGAGGCGTTCGTTTTCTCGAGATACAAGTTCATGTTCTCGGAGAAGAGCGTCCCGGGATGCGAATAATTCTTCATTGTCCTTGTGGAGAGCTTCATTTTCAGCAACATATACTCGAATAAGATCTACCAGTTGTGGCCCTTCCAATTGCGCAAGTTTGGCAGGATCCACATTTTGGGGGCTCAATATAGGTCGAGCTAAATAGACATTAGAATTAATAGTCAAGTACATAACGATTACAGTTATTAATATCATATATTATTAATATCATATAAAAAGAAAAAAGCGTGAAAAATTCGTTTTACCTCTGGTGGGACTCGAACCCACAATCCTCGGCTTAGGAGGCCGATGCCTTATCCATTGGGCCACAGAGGCAGGCGTTTGTAACAGGCTTCGTACCTACCGTCTGTGGCACAATAAATATTTGCCGAGTGGTTTCGAGGTCGCACAAATTGCGCATGCGCTTCATACTCAAGTTGAGAATATATACTTACCGATATTACTACTGGACTCGCTGAGACTTGATTTGTATCCATTTAGCGCAGATCGCAAGTGTTCGTTTTCACTTTGCAGAGAATTTACTTCACGTTTCAAACTTAGTATCAAGGCCTCTCGTGGATCCTAAAAATAAAATCAAAACGGTTACCTATGTTTATGCAAACATATTTTGATATTTACCATTAATACGACTGGTTTGGTTCGTATTTTCTTTGCTCGGGAGGCGTAACGTAAAGTGTTGATACTTTCCGCATAGTTATATTTGGCCGGTGAAATGCAGGCAATCTGCGATGATAAATAAGTATGTTAATTTCCATATATAAAATATATAATAATAAAGTATAATAGTAGTAAAAGTATAATAGTTAGTATTAAAAGTTAGTGTTAAAAGTATAAATAGTTAGTATAATAGTATTGTAATAGTAATTATGTATTATTTCCATCATTTTGCCAAGGAATGCCAAATATGAAATTGTTCTGATTTAAAGGAGATCTTTTTAGAGTAAGCAAAAACACCATGAAATAGTCTAATAGTTTTCGAGAAAAAAAATTTAACTCAAAACCATTCAAAATTGGAATACCGTCAGTTAAGTTTTTCATTTTTTTTTTTACATATTTTAGATTTTGTGAAAATTGTGAATTATTTTTCATTACCTTTTAAATCTTTGACAATAACAATTCATCTCTTTGCTTCTCTGTGATCCTGGTATCAAAATTTTTGATACTATTATAAAAATTTCGCAATCTTCGAATGTTCTGAATTGGAAATCATATATTTTAAGTTGATTGGTATTTGATAAGAATCGGGGGTATGTTTTGAGACGATGAATCTCCGTTAATTATATCACAATGAAAGTATTTTCGCATTTAGGCAGTTTTATTATTTATTTTCCTTTTGTTACAAATTTCCAAATCGTACAATTACAAAAATTGTAATCTGATTATCCGTCACCATAAATTGTAAGTATGAAAATTTGTTCGTTTTAATCCTTAACTTTTCGAAAAGGTGTATGCCGCCAAAGTGGCACAGTGGTAGAGTGGATGGGACCGAAGCAACGTGAAAACTTCAAATATCTCGCGAAATAAGCCCTCTACGAAAAAAATGTGGGTAATCAAAAGTCACCATCGGGGAAAAATGATCCTGGTATACGTAACCCCCCATCTTGGGGTAACTTTGAAATTTTAAATGGATACCCATATATTTTAAGACAGATTCAAATTGTACGACTAAAATTATGTAAGATTTTTTCTTCTTCTTCTTCTTCGTGCACCCGCCTTGTCGCTGACCGGGCATAGGCCAGTGGCCTGTCATTCTTCCAGAAATTTTCTGGGTAACTATGAACATATTAATTCCCTTTGGGCAGGTTGCTAGCCTTGTCCAGGGTGAAGAAGACTTCTATAACGACAACCACAAATGTTAATGTGGTTGCCGGAGCGAGTAGAGATGTTATTGTCACGGTCAGGATTTGAACCTGCATGGTAAGCAGCGATTTTATCAACTGGGCTACTACGCTCATGTGTAGATTTTGTTAGAAACTTGTTTTTCGTTGTTGCCTCTATAATTGATAGAAATCATTTTTCCGAATTTATTTTCCAATGCAAAAATCGGGCTATTTTCGTTTCCAGGCTTAGTTCACATTTTATTATTACAGTTGGTATGTACAAGTAACCCTCGATTTACGCGATCAATAAGAACACGTGTTTGATTATCGCGATCCAATGTTTCGATCGCATCGAAAACCGCGATAAGCAAAGCCGTGTTTTTTAAAAGCGCGTTAAGCGAGGGTTACTTGTACATGCACTGAAATCGACGAGCATCTTTTTAAACAATTACTGTATTTATTAACAGGTATAACTGTAACAATACAATGTATACTCTGCCTGGAGAAAAAAATATTACACAGAAACAACTAGGAAAAATTGTTTCGAACAAATCTTGCCTACAATTTGAATTTGCATTAAAAAACGGTGGTGCATATTTAAAATTTCAAAGTTACCCGCACCCACCAGGGTTGGGGTTGGGGACTGAGTATACCATGATTATATTTCGCGCATGAAATGGTTACTTTTCTATTACATACAATTTCTTCGTATGGAGCTTATTTATCGGGATATTTGAAGTTTCCAACTTACAAAACTCACCCGGTATATATACTTACCATTAAAGTAACTCCATTCCCGGCTAGTGAATCAGCAAGAAGTTTGGTTAACTTCGAATCTCGATAAGGTATGTGCTTGTCCTTGCGCTTGGGATCGCTCAGAGACGCGATACAATAGCCTGAGAATTATTACCAAACTAAACACGAATCCAAAAGCTCGATAAACGTGATTTTCGAAGCGTTAAATGGGATCAATAGATTGAGTAACCCTATCTAAATGCAATCTAACCCCAATAAGTCACAGCTAAACTCAGCACGCAATTGATAAGGTCAATACAATTATTTTGCCCTAATTACTTACCCAAGACCATTAAGCTCTTGTTAATATTATTCGCTTCCTCTAGTGTCTTGCCCTCGCTGTGAGTCTTCTTTGTCATTTCACTGCCAGCTAAATCAACAAAATTAATTTTACCTGAACGTGATATGAACACTCCATTCTCTGCTGGTTGTTCGGATGTAATGTACACTGATAAAATTGTATGACTTCGGCTAATCCCAGAAAGACAAATATAATACATTATGGATATCATTAGAAGAATTAGAAACAATTATAGATTATTTTACCTGGAAGAATCATTCATTGCATGACTGCCAATAGATCGGTTCCGCATGCCTTCTTCCAAAACTGCAATCAAGTCATCCAACTCTTCGCAATCAACGGTGAAAAGATTTTCAACGAAAAACCCGCGCGCTTTTTTGCTCCATCGGACCGCTAACGGTTTCCTATGACTTCCGGGGTTAAGTAAATCTATCACCTAAATAAAACAATTATTAGAGGTATTTAATATATATTGAACAAGATTTAAGTTCAATATATATTGATTACCTTCTCGTTATAAATCTCCAAAAAACTGGCCTTCAGAACAAAATGCATTTCTGATTTGTCTTTGATTAATTGAAATAAATATAGAAATGATCTAAACACTAATCCATGTTGATCACTATATGGGGCAAATTTTTTTCCAAACTACAAATTGAAAGGTTAATACAGTTACTTAAAAAAACTGTCTACACCTGTTGTATCACGAACACATTTCAATATCGTTTTGATCATTAGAGAAATTATTATTTTCACACATAAAAGACGTTGAAAAGTATTACGTACATCTCGCATGGAATGCCCTTTCTTCAGTCGTATGAGTTGCAGCACTCACCTATGGCACGTACTGCAATTTCTTATACTCTTGAGGAAACTGGTATCATCCCATATAATTCTATTCATTAAATTTACTTACTAATCCGGGAGGTCCTGTAAGTGTATGTGTTTTGCCACTGCCAGTCTGCCCATAGCAGAAAGCAGTGCATCGGAATCCTTCCATTGCCATTTCTATTAAACGTTTTATTCCGGAATATTGAAGAACATCTTCTTGAGTGGCAGCTGGTTCAAATACAACGTTGTATGAGAATAACTTTGGTTTCCGCTCTGCTCTAGGTCCAAGATCATCTACTGCTTCACACTAAATAGTGTGAAATTTCATTTAAAACTCTATTCAAATGCTCTGGTTTATACGTACTAATATTTGACCATTTCCTGGAAATTCCAATACTAGTCGATCGCCACGTTGTTGTTCTTTTTGATTTAGGGGTCGGACTCTAAAAACGTTCAATTCATTATTTAACTTCAATCTTGTAAAAAATACTACCGCTACCTCACTACCACATTAATGTTGTCCTCTCCTTCTTTAAAAGTAGATATAACTCGTTGTGTTGGGTCATTTTCATCGAATACATCAATGCTACCAGAACTGAAATGTTTTCATATTTTTCATATTGTCCTAATAATAATTAATATATTTTAGTATCTATAATCCTTTTCGGTCATTCCGACATGTATTTACATTTATATATTGTGTTTACAATGTTGTTTTTTTTTTGTTATTGGTGTTGATGTTGTTGAAGATAGTATAGTGTTGAACAGTGTATGTGTGTGTGTGTGTTAGTAGTAGTAGTAGTAGTATATGTGGAGTGTATATCATCTTATGATCAGCGTATGTTGAGTGTTTAATTGTTGAAAGTTTATCGTTAATAAGGAAGAAGTGTGAGTGGGTATGTGAATTAATTATTAATTCACACTGATAATTGTCCACCCCGAGGAATCTAACTCCTGCCTCCACATACTAGGCTACCCAGGTGGGGTTACTAAACTTTTTTAATTAATCATAACAATGTGTACTTTTCTAATTTGATGCCATTCAGATTAAAACGAATTGCGAAATGGATTAACCAATGAAGCAGCGCAAGATATTTTTGACATAATTTTGATACATTTGAAAGTAAAGTTCATGAATATTTTTGAAACTTTTGTGCCGTATATTCGGTATTTTTACTTAGTTATTTATAATTCTGTAAAAAATCTATAGGAAAAATATGACTCATAACACAATCTCTTTGACGTTCGCAGAGCTTGAATAAACGCAAACATTTAGTAAAAATTATTCGATTGTCGTGTCTACGTGGCCTATATATCCTCATCAAATATTCATAATCAATCAACGATCTGACCCGAGAAAGGTGGAATAATATGTAGTCTAAATATTTGTGTGTAGTAGTTAAGTGTTTATGAAAAATTGTGCCCAGAAAATTGTCGCCGAAAATATCAAAATATTGTATAAACCGAAATAGAAACGTCTGCACTCCACATTCACCATATTCCATATTGATTCGCAGGGGGACAACTAATTGATTGCATTTTGATGAGTATATATTATCAGTGTTTTTGTAAATGTAGCGTGAAAAATATCCTTGTCAGGTTGACAGAGGAGGCCTACAAAAACGATAAGTTCAAGGTTACTTTTGACCGATGTCTGCCCTTTACTTCAATGTTTTGGTCACCATTACAATGAATTGGAATGAAATCATAAGTAATAGCTGAATCATGTATAATTCCTGATATTATGACTGGTCAATACATCAATTTACTGGAAATACTAAAGTAGTTTGTGAGATACAATATAAGTTTATTTGACCGCGTGTATTAGGAACTACCCATTGCAAGTCGATTGTTGTCAATAAAACCAATATTACTCTAAATAAAAAGTCGGAAAACTTGGCCAATTCCACTATTTAATTATAATATCTTTGGTAAATGTACAAGCTTGTCTTCTGTGTGTGAACTATTTACTTTACCTCTGACCTTAATTACTATTTCGCTAATACTTTTTTGTTTTTAATACTGATTCTCCTAATACTCATTGTTCCAATATGTATCATATCAAGTGTAATTTTATTTTGTATTTACACTAACATTATGTATATAAAACAATTATACAAATTATTATGAGTATGATCCAATTATCCATTTCAATAAAAATTTAAAAAATGTACAAACAATAAAACGGCGGCCTAACAAATAACGGAATTTACAAGACTGTGTTTTGTCTTGTAAAATTGACAAGAAAAATATTGAATCCTACTCTACAAAAATGTTGTGTTCGACTTCAATATTATTTAGAATTAATTTTGTGTATAT
>WSZQ02012327.1:5797-18305 GCA_019419845.2 Weissflogia rhopalogaster | reverse complement strand
GTAGAAGGCGTTCTATCTAATTGTAAGAAAAGTTAACAAGACCCCTTTGAAAATAGGGGATCCCATAAAATTTAGATGGGGGTCTCTTTGAATTCAGCATCAACAACTTGAGGTTATAAAACATGCGAACAAAAGGTTATGATGGAGTCCCAGGAAAATATAAGAAGTATCCCCAAAAATGTTTCGGTAAGTCTTTAAAATAACAAAAAAAAATGTTGACGGGGCTAAAAAAGGAAATGTACGGGTCTTCCCCAGATGTCTGGTTTACTAGTCCTACTCGCCCATTAGTTGAGGTTCAAGCTTTCAACGAAGTTTCTTATCTCATTATCTGAAACTCCTCCCAACACTGACAATCAAATCTGTCAATCTGTAAAACAAAGTGTAAAAGGTGGTCTATCTAATTGTAAGCAAAATGTAACGAGATGCCTTTGAAAATTTGAGGTCCCTTGAAATTTGGAGAGGGTCTCCTGATATTCAACATCAACAACTAGAGGTTATAAAACAGGCGAATAAAAAGTTATGAGGGTGCCCCAGGAAAAAATAAGAGGACCCCAGAAATGTTTTCGTAAGTCTTTAAAATAACATGGTACTAAACAAATGTAGGGGTGGGTCACAATGAAAATTACAAGGAGGGAGAGGTTCTCACCAGACATCTTTCCTTTTAAATTATGAACTGTATAGGACTAAATGCAATTTAAGTGGAAATTACTAATTCTACTAGTTCATTAGATGAGGTTCAAGCTTTCTACGAAGTTTATTTCATCTGCAACTCCTCCCAACTACAATCAAATCTGTCAACTCTAGTTTGAATAGTAATCTCAACTTACCCAATAACTCAGGTGACGCCTTCTTCTTATCTCTAGCACTCAGAGGCAGCGAACGTCGATTGAGATTCTCCCTCCCACGTCCGGCAAATTCCCTCCTCGGGATACTAATCAAACTCCCAATCTGCTGACTATAATCCCTCCGCTTCTTGACATACGTCTCCGTCTTCTCCTTCTTACGAGGAACTGCACTATCCTCGTCCTTCTCTTTCTCATCCTTGGTCTTGTCCTCCTTACAGAACTTTTCGACATCTTCTCGAAGGAGGACTTTCTCAGAGGTCACTTTGGCAACAGCGCCACTATCATTCGTATCAACTTTGTCAAATTTTCGATTTGAATCTAAGACATCATGATCTATATCAACCTCCATCTTTGCTATCTCCATCTTTGAAGGTAGCATATCCTGAGCGTTCGACAAGAAGGCATCAGATAGTTTCGCTTTTATTTCAGCACCCATTGGTTGGAAACAATTGAGGTTCTGTATTTCTGTCATTTTGATATCTTGTGCTGCCGAATTTACCTCACCAACTACGTCGGTTTGTATTAACCCTGATATCTTGTTTTGTATCTGACTAGGAACAAGCAGATTGTCCTCTTTTATTTCAGGAAAATCTTGGGGTCTGACTGAGACTGTCACATGAAACTCTGGCGGTAAAGTGATTGTCGCAGTGTTGAAGATAAACGGCTGTTCGATATTCGGTTCGATGTTGTATTTCGTAGCAGCTGGTTGTAGATCAACAATAGCTAGCTTCTCACAAGCTTCCTCAAGTTCCCTCTCGATGGCACGATCAATCTGATAGACTGTTTGTGGGGGTAGATGATCATTGGCAATACGTCCAAATTCTCTCGCGATTTCCTCTCCAAAGTCCCCAACAATATTCCCACAGGATATACTCTCTTTAATCTCAGGTACCTCAGGTACCTGTACAGTGTCCCCACAAATGACACTATCGCAAGTGATGTTGAAGACCGGTTTGTCGTAGAACACCTTTTGGATATTTTCAACACTATCCAACCGATTCACACTATCTATCTTGTCATTGGTCAACGTGGTAACCTCGTCATTATTATTATTGTTCTCATTGGCATTGTGATCCCCATCGACATATTCCTCTTCAGAGTCACTTCCCTTAAGCGGATAGTCCAGGTCCAAGGTGTGTGCTAGGTGTTGGAAGCCTGGATAATTGGGATTGACGATGCCTCTGCCCAAAGGCAGATTCCCGTCGTCAGAGTCGTCCGTATCGGAGAGGTCAAATGCACGTTCTTCGTCCCCAGGCGACGCATCCGCCGAAGACGACGAGCGTGCCTCCTCGTAGTCGAGGAGACTATCGTCCGGCGACAACTCTGCCGAGCCGCGCTGTTGCCTTAGCGACACAGCCAGCGTGCTGTTGTTGATGTTGAACGGACGTGGTGCAAGTGACTGCTGCTGCTGCTGCTGCTGCTTGACTTGCTGTGGTTGATTGTTGGCGTTGTTCGTCAACTCGCCGATGCACCATTGCTTGTCGACGCCGGCGTTGATGTTATTGAGAGCGTAGGTCTGCGCATCGAAGGTGGCCGGCGTCGAGAGTGTCAGATGCTCGTTGTCTACCACGTTCTCGGTGCCAACAGTCGAATAGGTAGTTGTTATGTTACTGTTTTGCAGCGTGTTGATCCGTTTCGGGGAGTTGATTACGTTCGTATTACCATTCCGCATTGAGAGTGGTCCGTCCATGGACGTCTTTAGACGCATCTTCTACGCCTGAAAATTATACATATTTTAATCCTTTGTATAATTTCTCCAGAATTGGTATATCCAGAAAATATAACAAGTTTAAAGTTAAATTGGGTTACTCTTGATAATTCTATGTTAAATTAAACTGATTTTTTTATGTTAGTTATATGTTTATGCAGCAGCAGGGGGTCCAGTGAATGTTGGTGGTTAGGCAAAGACGGGCGTATCAGGAGATAGGGCTATCGATGGCGGTGGTTGAAGAGATGTGAGTGGAACAGGTGTCTGTGGAAGAAGTGATGACGGCGAGAGGGAGGGAAGTCGAGGAGGAAGTAGGACAGGGTCGGATAATGGGCAGTACCTACAGTATTTTGTATGACCGGGGTGGACACATGGGAGCACCTGGTAAGGGACTGTGAGGGGCTGAAGCAAGAATGGGTAGGATCGCAACGAAGAGGAAGGAATATTGTCGGAAAATGGCTTAATGACATTAAAATTTTTGAAGTTTCTTAGAAAGGCGTCTTTGACGAACGTTGTAGCGTGTAGAAACAAGCGTTTTGTTGTACAAATGCGCCAAAATCATCAAGCGAGCATCAAAATCCCTTTGAGCACTCTTGTAGAAGCTACTAATGAAACTTATCAACACACATAGTTCTGTTTTATTCATCATGGCCTCCTACTGTTCAGATTTATACATTAAGCTATTGGTAGCAAGAGTGCGTCAAAATGGTTTTTATACTCCTGTTGTACAATGTATTCATTTCAGTGTCGTTTTTGACAAAGCAATTATTATTTTCAGACGTAATAGTCGTTGAAAAAGTATAGTGTACAACGCGCATGGAATGCCTTTTCTTCACGCATATTTCCTTTTTCCCTCTCCCGAAAGAACTAGCATCATACCATGCTCGCTATGCAATATACTGAAGGGACCTACACTCCATAAGCGATTAATGTCGTCATGATCTCCTTTTACTAGGACTTGTGCGTTAAGAAGACCTTGACACAAACATTTTCTAAGGCGTCGTTCACACCGGCGACTTCGGCTTCGGGCTTCTATGCCTACCCTTGTCTAACGCATGTAGTTAAAAAGAGATAGTTAGTGTTGTTAGTATGCTAAGCCAGAGTAATTGAACTGGCCGGGCTTCATAAACTTTTACAAGCGTCGTGGAGATAACGAACCTTCCTAACGAAAAGTAGGTAAGATGAAATGGAGAAACAATGAAAACCGATCTGAACACGTGTAGAAGTCATGAATCCATCAGCGGTATAGACGAGGTCGACACATGGGCGCACCAAAGTCGACGGGTGGGTGCCACCGAAATGCGAAGCCAAAGCGCGCTCGCTATGTGAACGCATCGGGCTTCGAAATTCGAAGCTCGATGAAGCAAGGCGTGGCGACGCCGCCGGTGTGAAAGTTCCCTAAAACATGTCCATTTCCACCCTTGTATCGTTATATTCTGTATTCATTAGAATTTCTATAATTAGACATTTTCTATATTCCAGTTTATTTTCAATTTCTCAAGATAGCTTTAATCAGAACTAGGATATGTCAGGCTAAGTTAGGAAATAAATAGTTTTATGGATTCATTTAACCATTCTCTAAAATTAATTGGAAATATAACGTTTAGAATTTAGAAAGGAATTTAGTAGTACATTTCCTTAGGTTCTGGGTCCATCCCGACTTCATGAACTTTATGGTTAAAATGTATAAGTATAGTGCGGATATGTTAGCCAAGAGAGCAGCCAGAAACCAGTGTCCATGGTCCTGAACCAGCCTGTGTATCAAGGTCTACAGTGAAGAAATGTATCAAGAAATGGTATCGTGTTAGACATGATAAGGCACGAAGAGGGTACTAGGTAGGCCAAGAGGCTGTACAATGTTTCATACAACAAATCCCAAGAAATTATAAAGGTGAAAAAAGCCTATTCACAGATCATGCCGAGATCTTGAACCACCTAGCCAATATTGGCAAAGGCGACCTCACAAGTCACAGATTATGTAAATCGGAGGTAGAGACGATCGAGCACCTACTTTACACTTATGCATCCCTAGCCCCTAAAAGATTTTCTTCGCTAGGCAGCGAGCAGCCAGGTCCTGAATTCAAGGGGAAGTCGGTCAAGGAGATTCTAGCCTTTTCAAAGGTAATCTCCATTATTGGCCCACAGTATTGGTCCATGCACAATAGACCAAAGTTCGTCACAGTGCTAGTGGCGTTGACTCACTAGCCCAGGATTAATTTTAAAAAAAGTATAAATATAATAGTGTCATTTCATAGGTTCTCGAGCTACCCCCATCACTTTCTATTCTTTGTTCTCTTACAATATTTTAGCAATAGTTTCTTTCTTTTTCACAAAATTAAAAGCAAAACTCGTTGTTTACTGAAACAAGTTTTCACTTTGTCAACTCACGATATAGATTTCTTCCTTTCCGGAAATGAACCGCTCTGTAGAAGCGCAATAATATTAAACATACATTTCCAATTTGGGATTAGACCATTCCGAGGCATTCCAATACAATTCCGGGAATTGCAGGAGCGCCCTTGCAATTCCCGGTTCGGCGGTAATTAATGTTTAACAACGATCTGTCCGTTTGAGAAATGGAACCGTATCTGACCCAACTCAACAGTTTCCTGTAGACTGCCCGTATTCTTCATGAGCCAGCTTGAATGTTTCATGAAGTGACTTCACTTTGAGCGCGCCACGAAAGCCGTCCATTCAAATTTCGAAGCTCAAAATTGCGTCTACGCAAAGTTTTCGACGTTCGCGCCAGTTTAGTATAATTATCCGAGGCAGCAGTCGCTTTGATCTTTACAATTTTGGTAGTAACAACCATCCCGTTTCATCATCATCGTATGAATCGTTGGTGCGTGTGTTACCACCCTGTACTTGTCGAGGGTTTTAGAGTGCGATTGTGAAAGGACGAGGTGGAATTCACAATTCATTCCTGTAAATTGCTCTCATGCTTCACAAATTTTTATCAAATATTCAACTACATGGCATTGGGCCATCTTCAACTTTTCCGGAAATTGTTCGTGGTAAATTTGAAATCGAATTCTAAGTTTTAGAAAGTATTTACGTAGATATTTGATGTACTATTAAATATATTTATCTGAACAGGACATCATTAAATTTAAATTTCATTTAGTTTTATAACAATTTCTAAATCAAAGGTATTTTATTTCCAGTTAAATTCTAGTTCGTATTATCTGCAATAATATAAGTATTTTACCCCACCCTGGGTAGTCTATACGTAGCATTTCGGCGTTTCACGCTGGCGGTGGAGGTTCGAGTCCTCGGGGCGGGCACCACATAGTGTGATTATTTTCTACACTCCACTTCACACATCACCTACGCACACACAAACACACTCAACATTCAATTCCAACACAACATTCAACTTCACACTAAGAACTGCAACACTCGACGCGTCGTGAACTACACTCGGCAACAACAACAACAACAACATATACCTGAACAACTCACACCAACAAACAAAAATTGTATACAAAAAACAACAAGTATACAAAAACGTATATATTGGCTATAAAGAGCTGAATGTGGCGAATAAAAGACTGATAGCTAGAGCACGGTGTGGATCGTAAGAGAGGGGATGGAAGGTGTGGATGGGAGATGAATATGTCAGGTGTATCCTATGTGGAAGGGATTCCTGGGAGCAGGTTGGGAGTGATTGTATAGGAATGAAAGAGGTGTGGGCGCCTGATTGCCAAGGGAAAAAAGGGGAGTGAAAGAGTGGCTGAGTGAGGATGGAAGGAGGGTGGCAACTTTTGAAGGTGATAACAAAGCGGAAGCGGAATCTACCATCAACTACGGGGAGGCGTCAAATTGAAGGTACCTAGGGAGTGACGGAGGAAAACGCCGGGCCGAAGGGGTCCGGACTAAGGATAGGAAGTGAAAGTGCAAAAGAATTTTAACGGGTTTGATTATTTTTTGTTGAAATGGTATTTATTTAATCAATTTTTGTTTAATAGTATTTAGTATGTTAAGTTTTACTTGCTACTTATTATTATGAATGTATGTAATGTAAGAAGGGGGGGACTAATGTGCCAATTAAGGTTGTCTACTACAAAAACTGGAAAATAAATATTACATATCTATGTCGGAAAAATCCACAGAAACCAGACCCTCGTAAAAATATGTAATATTCTCATAATTATATTGCCCGTCATCCAGAAAAACATGTTATCGAACGACTTTTCTCCGAAAGATCAGTTTATCGAAACTCATTTTGCCGAAAGTTCACTTAATCGAAAGACATTTTATCGAAAGTTTATTTCATCGAAACACATTTCTGAAAAGTATCATATTCACAGATACATTCAACTTTCGACGAATTGTTCACTCGACATTTATTAAACGTTCCATGAAATATCTTTTTTAAAACACATTTTTAAGTACTCCATCGAAAGTCATTTAATCAAAAGGTCCCTTCATTGGAAGACATTTAATCGAAAGCTCACCTAATCGAAACTCATTTCACCGAATATAGCAACCTTTCTCGTCAGTCTAAGTTTCTTGAAAGATGTTTTATTGTCAGGTCGCTTCATCGAGACACTTTTGACGATAATACCATTCATTGAAAGACATTTTATAGAATGTGCATTTCATCGAAAGACATTCGTATAACAAACAACGTAGCATTCTAGCTTTTCAACTATCAATTTCACTGATCCTTTCTATAACTTTAAAATGTAAAGAAGTATTTTGCTTTTATAATTATTTATTTGAATAAAGTCTCTCAATTTTATCAAACAGTGAAACCTGCCGTATATGGAAAGTCACTTTTTTGCATTGTTGAAAAGATTCCATCTTATGGGAACCGAAAGCTGAAACCCCGATTTTGTCACCCGAGGAGCATTTTCTTTTCAAAACGCCTTAACATCGAAACTAATCATCGTAGCAACTTAAGCTTGGTCTTAATCGATTCAGCGTTAACCAAATTAGTTAGAAGAGGGCAGGTTTTAAGATCAAATAATTAGGGGGGAAGCTATGGGGGGTCAAACTGGACTCAAAGTTTTGTAAATATTTTGAAATTTTGACTTTGAGCAGTCATATCTCGAAAACTATTAGGGCTACAGGCCCCATTTGTCGTTAGAATACGCTATCTAAAACTATCTAATATAATAATAATACCCTTAGAGTTGCATCTCGATCGGCGTCGGAATTTTTGTTGCGATTTTTGTGAATTTTTCGGTAGTATATACCATTACAGAAAAGTAGACAGAAAAGTAGTATTATCAGTAAGCGTTACGACAAAAGCGACGAAAAATTACAAGACAGGCCCCTTCGCCATATATGGCGAGGCCCCCAAATAAAATATTCCGTTATACACATATTTCCTTCCTTTTCCGCATAATACAGGTCAATTTATATAGGGACCTGGAACATTTTCCGTTCTAGACCGGATTCCTTATCCACATGAGGCAGGTTTCACTGTATTTATAAAGACAACGCTACTGAAATTTAACGCGTTTGAAAGTATAATTGTGTAAATTGCATTTCAAAAAAAGTAAACGACTTTTAAACGGCTGTTACATTATTTTCCAATAAATTCTTTTGGTTTAATCAAAAATAAAACTTTTTTCATACTTTAAAATGTCTAAAAGCTTTAGACATTTTAAAGTATGAAAAAAGCATACTTAAATCTAAAGTGAAGAACTCTTAAAAGTAAAGATTCGTAATTACTTCACCGTGATGACGTCCCGATGGGAGAATTCTTCAGCAAACCGAGCGTCAGCGATGCGCAATGCAATTTAATTAAAATCTTATATTTTCACGCACAGCAAGGCACAGAAGATGCACACAAGATTCAGCTTTATTTTTACAGCGCCACCAACGACTAAATCGACGCATAATGCTTTAATTAATTAAAACTTAGCCGAGTATATTCATTCCCTCCTTACTCTCTGTCATCCTATTCCTCTTCATTTCAATTTTCTAGTTGCTTACAATTAGGAAAGAAGAGAGGGAATCTTCTCTCCTAATTGTAAGCACGAGAAAATTGAAATTCCTACTATGAAAAATTAAAAAACAGTACCTGATGATGGCGAAAGCCGAAATGTTCATTGTACAATAATAAATAATATTTGTAGAAATGTGAAAAAAGTGTTTTTACTCATCGAAAAATTTTAAAAAACATTCCTTCAACACTTGTAGCGTGAACTAGCAATATATCCAATCTATCCTAGCCGAGCTAAATATATCTTGTAGCATGCTTTAAAATGTTCAGCACATTGATGATTTTAACATGTGCTTGTTGCATAAATTATCAATGGGGTCACTCAACTATAGCCAGTCAACATATAGCGACAGTCTCTATTTATAACTTATTCAAGCTTGATTTAAGAGAAACGTAAATAAAAACAAGGCATAAGTAGACAGATAGCAAAAAATAGCAGGAAAAAAAAACCATGGTGTTTTTCAAGGTGATGTGGAGATTCTTCAATTAGTTCGTGGGCTTTAATGTGCGCGTTTCCTGCAACTTTTGGTCGTGGAACGAACTTGACTCACTTTTCAACGACCTACGCAAATATATCCACTCAATAATGTGTTGTGAGTCTTCATGCTTACTGGCTTAAAATGCGTCACATGAGTTTTAAACTCTCCGGAACATAACAATTTATCACTTATTACTTTTTGTTAGGTTTTTTAATACAAAATTGTCATCTAAAAGTTAGTTTCGTTTATTTTGAAAGAATAAAAGGATAAAGCATTTTTTACTGACTGCATAGAGTTTAAATTCCCAAAAAAAAAAGCAAAACTAAAACGTGAAATTCAAATTTTGTTCCAACATATTTTCTAATCTGCATGTAATAGAATGCCCAAGCTTGTGCGGATAGATTCCTCATTAAATATAGTATGTTAAAATATATTAAATATAGTTTTATAGTTTGTTATACACATTTACGCCCAAATGATAGGTAATTATTGATGGAAAATGTTGGATAGTTATTTTCCTTTTTTTTTCATATTTCCCGTATTGCTAAGATTATAAATCGTACACCAACCGATTTAGCGTGAAAATATCTTCAAACTCCTGGGACAGTTGTTCATTTGATTCCTTAGAACCGATATTATAACTCATGAAAGTTGAGTCTAATAACGGCGACGATTTCATCGACAGAAAATGACTTGAAATTACTTCTTCTAAAATTTCACTTTCATTTATATTTACCCCCCTGCAATATATACAAATCATATACCGTTCGAGTCAGAATGAAATTTGCCACAGGTTCTTGCTTCAGTTTTTTTGGATAACATGTTTAGAAATCATGTTATTTATCATTGAAGTTTACTCTAATAACGTCAACATTTACGATCTCAAAAATGACCTCTCCCAAACATTGCATTTTTATTCACATTTCCCTTATTTCTAGAAGTATAAAACAGGCACCAATCGATTCAGCGCGAAAATTGCTATAAACTCCTGGGACAATGCTTGATTTGTTTACTTAGAACCGATGTTAGAAGACATTAAAGTTGCATCAAATAACGGCGACATTTTCGGTGTCTGAAAAATGACATCTTCTAAAGATCGCACTTTTATTTAAATTTGCCACATTTCTACGTATACAAATCATATATTAATCGATTCAGAATTAAATTTGTCACAACCTAGTGAAACAGCCATTACGATAAATTACCCAGAGTAAATGTTATAGATTGTTGAAGTTGAGTCCATTTCTGAAGGCATATCCAGAGGATTTTGTAAGCACAAAAATTCACAAAAAAGGCACGTAATTATTTTAAATATTAACGCACATAATTTTATTGGTAACTATTTGTATATTTTGTAGATTTTCACAACTTGATATTAATTTTTATTAAAGTGTGATCTTTCGCAGAAGTCATTTAAAGTCATTTTTCTGTCAACGAAATTGTCACCGTTATTAGAGTCAACTTTTATGACTTACAGCAATTCCCTGATCCCCTTGACACTCATTCGAATAACGATGTCGCGCTTGCATTTGCTTCTTTATACCTAGACAATTGATTTCCTTTCAAGTTTTAAATTCAGTAATAAATCTAAATGTTTCAAATTAAAAAAATAATAATAAAGAGAACAAAACTCACATTAACGTGTTATTAAAACAATAAATATAAAACAAATATAGCAGTAATTATTCTGTGAGTTGTCTTGGGTTAGATAAGCAACATGAAAGTGATTTATCTTAATATGCTTCAATTCTCACTTGAATGCCAACCAATTAGCACTTAATTGTCACCGCACGAAACTAGAACAATTCCAGTTTCATGGCGCACATATTCGCGAGTTCGCTCGAAGTTTATGTAACGATTAATTGCTAGTTCGCATTACATAGCATAAAACATCCATCACGAGCTCGTAAACCGTCTGCAAATGCGCACGCTGAGGTGTTTTATCAAAAGCCAGCACACGCTTACACACGTTATTTTGCGCCTATTTATGGCTGGCAGTGCGCACTGATAAGCGAAACAATTGCGCCAACTTTTTTCATCCATCAGCTACTGTTTCGTTTTGTTTGGAAGGCCTTTTTTAAATAACGAAACGTGGAGCGTGCTGAAAATCTAGGAACACGCTGTCCATTATATACGTTTTATCAAAAATGACAATCTCTATGTTATACGAGCTGTATGACCCTTTGGGGGCGGTGTAGGGAGTGAAGGGGGTGCAAGTCCGAACATTGTTTGGATGTGTTTGGTCGTTTTTCTTACCGTCGCACATTTTGTCCTCTTTTTTTGGGTACCGCAAGTAGATTTATACACTTTGGCAAGAGCGGTGTTGACGGCGGAATGTAGCCTTTTCGAGAGAGGGGTGGACGCGTTCCTTTTGCAAACAATTCCAATTAGGAAAGTTGGTTACGGAAAAAGTTCGACGTGAGGGAAACGCGATGCGCATGCACTGCGTTGACAGAGTTAAACTGGAACGGAACCGACAATTCGTAGGCTCCGTGAGTAGTTACTACACTGATCGGTTGTTTGGTTTAACCGGGGTTTTCAGGAGATAGTTAGCCTTGGTTAACGGTTTTTACGTTTTTCGGTATATTACGATTTGTTCGGTGAACTTGTTTTAAATTTCAATGTCAGTTTAATGTTTTCTATTTCATAGTATTTCCCTATTAGGTTCTTGGTTTATTTTTAGTCCTTTTTACCTTAGAGGTCGATAGCCTTAAAAATATAATAATTATACGATTATTGCGTCTGGGTAAAACTATTTGGGAATTAAATTTCTTGTTATTATTCAATAACTGATATTATTTATTAAATTGTCTTCGAAAGTTTGAGAATACTTCGAGACTAACATTTTTAATTTTTCATAAACAATTTATAAATATTAAATATAGAATTATTAAAAAGAAAATTGTCTGTTTTAAAGCATTTTCAGGAAAGTTGACACTCTTATTGTTAGTCAATCACAGAATTACATTCATATTGTCATATTGAATGACTTTTACCAAGCTATTTTTACCACTCAAATTGTGTTGCTATACCCGAGAGGGTGAAAAGGAACATTTTGATATATATGACAATTACCGCCGAATACGGATAAGGGTGGAAAACTAACATTGAAATTGAAATCGGTTTTCAAAAATGTATGTCTCTTAAAACTCCTTGAATGACTGACTTGTCATAAACGGATCGGGATAATATTCATATCAGATTGAAGTAGAAGATTTGATGAATATTTTAACACTTGTTTGATGTTGATAGTTTAATATTTAATATACTTAAAAAATATTTAAAACTATGCCTCAAAATGGGCAAATCGAGCGTATTCAACGCGGACGTGAACAAAACCGTGGTTTCTATTATAAATCCAAAAAAATATGTCTCATAAAACACCTTGAATAACTGACTTATCATAAACGGATCGGGATAATATTCGTATCAGATTGAAGTAGAAGATTTGATGAATATTTTAACACTTGTTCGATGTTGATAGTTTAATATTTAATATACTTAAAAAATATTTAAAACT
>WSZQ02012216.1:21626-32249 GCA_019419845.2 Weissflogia rhopalogaster | reverse complement strand
TGCGCTCAATGTCTAGCGCATAGTGTATAATGCTTAAGTCAGCAAATAATGAATGAGAGGCACGCAGTTGCGCAGCAGTCGCACCTTGGCTATGGACGAGGTAGGATCATAACTTTGTTTATATGTTAAGAAGCCACAAAATATAACGAAAAAGCGGTTAAAAACATGAACGAGAACCAACGACGGTTGCTGACGGCGGCCCCTCAGGAAGTCAAGGAGAGGTAAGGGGTGCCACATTCTTATATAAAAGCACCGTGCTCGGACAAATAAAGAGTTCCGTCCGAGTCTTGGGTAAATGTGTTTGATTTCTTGTGTTCCCCTGTTTCCCTCACATCAGACGACGGGTAGTCGTCCGCCAGCAGTCCAACGATAACAGTCTGATAGCCTTCGGCTCAGCAGTACGGTGTTGTGGTATTCGCGACTGAAAACGTCGGCCGGCTGATCGGTTCACGACAGTATATTTCACACTTATATATTCGAGACAATAGATAATTCAGTATGAATTTCGGTATATATAAAACTTTCTACAAAATCACCAAATCTATTTCCTGCTTTTTCTATATAAACCCAAATTCCCCTCTTTCTCATCAATCTGGCTTGGTGAGTCCTCTTAATCACCCAAATTTCCACTGTGTTCACTCGAGTTCTTCTGCTGTATTAAGTATATTAGTATTAAATAAACTCTTGTTCTATTATTAAGTCCTATTTCTGAACATTTTAACGTTTTAAAACTGCAAATATTCACAGTCAATTCCTAGTAATCTTTCACACCCAAACTAATTTAAATGTTAATTTTATCAATGATGTCGATATAAAAAGTATTGAAAAACACATAAACATATACAGACCGAATATGATTAACCTACTACTACTTTCAATCCCGAGAATTAACTAAGAAAACTATCACAAATTTCTAAGAAATCAAATCAAAGACCGATATGCCCGTATGAACCTATTCTCCTTGAAATAACTTTCTACAATTATTTAAACAACTCGTACACCTCGTATCTTTCATGTACCCTTCACTTATATACGACGAATACGAGGAGTCCAACTTTTAACTCGTTTGCCTATTATTATGCTTTGTTTAGCGATTGTTGACCAGACATAGATCACTATCGCTCGTGGAAATCTTTTCCTCAGAAAAACCACTGTCGCATAGCTTGTTTACATAGCGCCGACATAAACAACTACCTCTTCGGTCGTCCGGCCCTCCCCAACGAACACTGTCGCCGCCACCGCCGCGCCGTTATGTCGCATTGTATTGTACAGGCATTTTTTATTCAGTTGGACCCTTTTTAGTGAAACTTTATCGCATGTTGCGCGTAGTTTTTCCCTCGTTTCGGGCGCCCGCGTATGACTTTTTAATGACCTGGGGAAGCCGCTCATACACATACTAAAATAGAGTATAGGTATACAGTATATAATATATGTATGCGCAGTATACATATACATCTACGTGATAGTAGAGTGGCAGGCAATGAAAATGGAATATTCATTCCGGTATCCGGCGATGCCGCCAGTGTCCGCCGGCGTCAAAAACGCGATTCGCATAAACAAGCCATAACAAACGTAATAATTAAACAAACAAAAGACGTGCAAGTTTTTTTTTACGTTTGCAAGTGCTCCTAACCTCATTGTCAGTTCGTTGCAACCAGCCCAAGTGGCTGCCATGTATAAAACTACCAAGAAGACCACTGACGCCATCTTTATCCGCTTTGCAAAGTATATCAATAAATTCTGTTTTACTAAAAATAGAAACCACTGAACTGCCTTAAAACTTAAATACCTAAAAATTTCAAATGTTCAGAAAATAATATGTTTGCAAGAAAGGTTCTGAAATCATCACTAGCAATTATGCACCTATTAGCAATTTTCAATGAAAATCCAGTTCCTTCTAGAAAATTAGATAAATTTATCTAGAGAATTTAAATGTACCTAATTATCTTAGATGGTTAAGTCAGCTAACCTAACTACATTCACGTTTCTCACAAATCACATAAAACCTTTTTTTCTCTGAAGAAACGTGAATAATGCAAACGAAACTTCTTCAAACTTCTGGGCCCGTAAGGAAAGTGGCGACAAACAACAACATAATATAGCCTTTATGCCCAGCATAAATATTTAAATTAAAAACATAGCCGCCTGCCGCGTAAGCCATTTCACCATATTTAAATTTTCATTTACCGCGCGACTTTTTAATTTTCCCATGCTCGGCTAGCCGCCTTCACCGGCGCCGCCACCACGGCTGTCGTCTGAAAAAAATCATTTCAACTTTGTGCGCGCATTATTCCAGTCACGACCTTCACTCATAATTTCCCATTTTCTTACAGTGCCATTTTTCGGTTTACATACACCTTGTTCGACAACTATGCTGACGTTTTCTGGAATTTTTGGAAGTTTAGTATAGAAACGAGTTCATAGAGGTTGAGAGAGGTTATTTTATCGACAAAGGGCATATTGTATATGCATTTTGTTGGTTTTAGGAATACTTGAATCAGAGAGCAGGAAAAGACTTTATTATTTTCAAATTTTGAACAAAGTCATCGTCGCTTGCCGAGCGTAAGTTTATACTGGGAATACTAAAGAGCAGAGAGTACTTGTAGGGAGAGTTTCTTAAAGGAAAACGTGGATAAGTCATGAAAAAGTATATTCAAAGGTATATTTTAAAGATATTTGTACATTAAATAAAGAAGAGATAACTGCTAATAAAGAAGAAAAGTTGATGAATTCATCGAATACGATGAGTCGCTTCAATGACAGGAGTAGACACGTCAAAAAGATATCGATATTGATAAATATCGATATATTGACCTCAAAATTTCGATATTTATCGATAATTTCATTTTCAATAATATCGATATATCAGTACTGATATTTTTGATATCGTTTTAACAAATCATAGACGTATCCGCCATCTGGAAAGTATTGTGAGAAGTTCAAAATTTTGAGAAGTTCAATTTTTCCACATTTTAGGTTCTATATAATAATCTTAATCCATCAAATTTTTGTTGGAATCTTAAGATCAACATAAATATCAATGGTACATCGATCTACTTTTATTTATTATTGTAATTATTATAGTTGGTGCAACCCATATACAGATGATGATCCTGTGGAATTTCTATTTGATCGATATTGATAATATCGATATTTTCAAGATGATATTTCGATATCAATATATCGAAAAATTGGAAAAATCGATTTTGACTTATATCGACATTTCATCATCGTCTGACATGTCTAGTCTGGAGTCAGAATAGAAAGGGCAACACATGCTTACGAGTAATGAAATCCTTCATAGACATGTTGTAAAGAAGGCTAAATCTGTTTAACTTTTTATGGATTCCTCGACTACAAACAATCGCTTTATGGGAGGAACTCGGACGATAAGGGCAACACATGCTTCAGAGGAAACATAAGTAACTCGAAGCACGTTTACATAGAAATGATGCAATTGAAAGAGGACTACAGGTTATTGGCGTGACCTGTGTTATAAATAATACATCATGGTTGGTTATGTCAGGCTAAGTTATAGCTTAGGTTAGGTCTAGACGTATTGGACATTTTTGCGGAAAACAAAAGAGGCTATTAATGCATACAATAGCACGTGTCTTTGGCGGTGTGAATAATCGGCTATTAATAACACACTTGATGACATGCTTTACAATACTCGTACCCCTTGTAACCTCCATCGCTACCACCGTTAGCCAGCGTCAGCCATCCGCTCTCCACCACCCCCGCAGCGACCGCCTCCAACGAGCACGCCACACACTGGTCATCGATGCATACAATATTACCCGTGCATTTCTATCCATGTTGGTCAATAACAATAGCGCCACTTTCCTGCACAGACACAGCCGGCTCGTGCTGTCTCCAGTCGACTACCCCTTTGGAACTCGCTGATACTCCTCCTGCTCCTCCTCCTTCTGCTACTACTACCCGCATGCGCTCCATCACAACAGACTGGGGAAGTCAACCGCGATTGAGAATGTTTACAATTCTCGCATTGTCCGCATGCACATCCCACCCATTCCCCCAAAACACATCGGCGTCGGAGGCGAGAACGGAATGGGCGGCCGGGGGAGGCATGGGCATGCCAAACAGGAGATTAGTTCGCGTACGTCAAACGCGTACACATTTGTGTGGCTGTGGAAGGCGGCGGCAGCGTTGGCGGTGGTGGTGCGTAGTCGATCGTCGACGTCGCACCACATCAGAATGTATTCACATCGCATTATACAAGGAAATTTGGTTGTCAGTGGCTTCAATTGCGCTTCCATACACACGCCGCGCGTATTAAGAGAGATATGGAGGCGGTTCGCCTCCACAGTAGAGGTGGCGGTTGGTGTATCGCCACCAACTGGTTTAGGCACCGAGGAATGAGAAGTGATTAGTAGGAACATGGTGGGGAAAACAGTCTAGATGAAACAATACAAAAACGATGGGCCATAAGTTTTGCCGCCTCCAGCCTCATCCCTCATTCCGCAACCCTTCGACGTGGGGGGAGGCAAATTCAATTCTCGCAAAGTTTCGCTCCGAAAACGATAATTCGATACAATGCTCTCGCGCATCCAGCGACGAACGTGTGAAAGTTTTGCTTATTTCCGAAATATGACAGATGGATACAACCCTACCCGCCCCTCAAACCCGACTGCCAGCTCTAACTGAATAACTGTCAATGGCTGTGCAGTAATTTACTTCCAATGCCCTATACCAAAAATAGCGCCATCTATAATCAATAGCTGCAAAAATACGAGTACAGCTTATTTTACTTTAAACGGAAATATGTTGTTATAATAGGTTTGACATTAATTGGCAAACGTGATTTAATTAATGCCATGAGTATTTTCATATTCATATATGCAATTATCCCTAAAATTCAGTTTAATTATATTATAATCTCTTTAATGATATGTCTATTTTTTTATTATTATTAACGAATTGCTCTTCACGCAGCTTGAGGTCATTTAACCAAACCTAACTCAACCTAATTACCTAATTACCTATTTTGACGTTTATTTTAAAACCCAATGTAACCTCACTTTTTCTTCTCTTATTAATGTGGATTATGTAAAACTCTGTGGGATTAGTTATTACCATAATGAATGACAATATGTACGTGACACAAGTCTACGTGACGATGACCAGGTGATGATGCCGTTGATGTCATTCATACTACCTCGAGGAGCCTTTGTGGAGAGTAGACATGTTAGACGATGATGAAATATCGATATTTTTCGAAATCAATATTTACAATTTTACGATATATCAATATCGAAATATCGTCCTGAAAATATCGATATTATCAAAATCGATTCTATCGAAACGCCATCTGTAACTGGGTTTCAGAACTTATTTAAGTTACCAACAATCTACAGTGATCATGTTACTAACCTGTATCCGTGATTTAATAGAAAAACATATTTTTATAAAATATAAAAACTTACTGTGAATCAATAAATGTAACGACAAAAATCGATACCAATTGTTAGTAATATCGATTTTTCTATGAATTAATTACCGTTGTCGATTTGATAGAGGTATTCTGGGAAGCAGCCTTGATTACTCGGGAATAGAGAACCAAAGTTAAAACTATTAAATCTCATGCAATTTATGATTAATCACACAATATTTAGCTCGTAATCCTGTCAAAGTTATTAGGCAGATGAAAATGTGCAGGTTCTAGATTAGTTCTCGCACTTTTATGACTTTCCGACATAATATCATCAGAAATATGTTCTTTCCGAATTTTTTTTTGCGAGGGTATGTCTTACCTAGAACCTAGCGCAAGGGGGGGGGGGGTGGCATATTATTTGCAATTATTATTGCCGGGAAACACGCGATCATCTCCGTGCTTAATACACTTAATGCGCGTCGCCGAAAATCGTAAAAGTAAATAGCTTTCCGGAAAAGTTTTCGCAAGCACATCCCCTACTCAAACCCAACCCCCGGTGCCAAAAAAGAACGGATCTTCTAGGAATGCACTGCTATCTTAGAACTCTACGAACGAGAGGGTGCATTTTAAAAACGTTGTTCCTTCCTGGTTCCTAGTGGTTGGCATTAAGTTTCTTATTTTAACTTTTAGGGAAGGAAATTAATAAATTTGATTATCAGCTTTTCTTTTCTGGTTATATGTAAACGTGAACCTGACACTCTTCACGTCCACGTGAAGGGTGAGTTAAGATGTGGTTTATGTGGGAAACCATCCTGGTTCGATCATAGGGAGAGACGGGATCGGGAGACTGCACTTTGGGTGGAGGTAATTGATATACACTTTATAGGGCAAATATACAAATATTCCATTTGCCATCATACATTTGGATCCGTAGGTTTTGGGCTACAGCTGAATGTAAAAGACGTCTTATATTCCCAGTGATCTATCATTCCTACCATTCCTCCCATCCCCTTCTTGTCCTTCCATCCTCATCCTTCACATCCATCCTGGGAGGCCAGGAAGGGGGTCCTGTTCTCCCAAGACTTCCTCATCCCCCGCAAAAAAACCTTAAAATGCATCCAGGCTATCGCTTAGACTGTAAGCTGATATCGAAATCCGTCGATATATGCGAGTGATCGTCGTGTGCATCTGCATATTTCAGTCAGAGCGAACTTGTCCATGATTGTGAAATATTGAGTGCAAGAGCGTTTGTAGATGTTTGTAAGTATATGTTGCAAAACGTCGATAAAGACGACATTTGATGTTTGATCATAGCGCATGACATGTTTGCGTCTTCCAACGGTTGTTTGCATATCTAAATAATGTGTGCTCGGGAATATATTTCGGGAAGTCGTCGGTGCTGGCGAATGGAAACATTCGGAGGTTTCATTTCGGCCGATCTTACTTCTTATTTCCTTATCTGTTTATTTAATTTTCGATATCGGCTATATCGGGGAGTGAAACGGTTTTAACCTAGGCGCCAACTGTCGCGGATAGCGTTTTCAATCAACGTCTCGTACGTGATCTCATCAGGATGACGATTTTTGTTCAGGTTTTATGGAATGAAAATCAATCCAATTCGTTTTAAAATCACTTTTTTAAGCTTATTTCATTAAATTTTAAGCTGAATTAAGTTTTAATGTAAACTAACTTGAACCAACTTTAGCTATCGTAACCACAACTAACTTAGAAAAAACTTATTCTAACTTTAAAAAACCTCACCTAACTTAACCGAACTTAAGCTAACTTAACCTAACTTAACCGAACTTAAGCTAACTTAGCCTAACTTAACCTACCTTCACCCAACTTTACCTAACATAACCTAACTTAACTTAACTTAGCCTAACTTAACCTACCTTAACCTAACTGAACCTAACTTAACCTAACTGAACCAAACTTAACCTCACTTAACCTAACTGAACCTAACTTAACCTAACTTAACCTAACTTAACCTAGGTTAACCTAACTTAACCTAAGTTAACCTAACTTAACCTAACTTAACCTAACTTAATCCAACTTAACCCAACTTAACCCAACTTAACCAACCTTAACTTAAAGTATTTTAATTGAATAATGGGATACATAAAACACTTTTTCATTGTTTGAAAGAACATAGTCATATCGGACAGTTTGAAGTTTGCGATAACGAAATAATTGGCAAAAAATTGTTTCGCTTCGCACACATTATCAGCGATTCCATGAATGTGTACGCATTGGGCGAGCGATAATTAACATTTTTTTGGCACAGCTGACGCGCGTATTGTAATTAATATCCGATTGAATTTAAAATTCAATTTTTGCGTGCAGCACCACGTAAAACGATGTCGGTAGTACGGCGGTGCGATGGTAGGTGCGCACACGCGCTGAATTATGAAAACGAATTAAAATGCGAGGAGCAATGCGATGCACGTTCGTCGCGCTGAAAGGGTTTCGCCACCGCGTCCTGTCGAATTACGAATTGATTAAAACGCGCGCCGCTGCGGCCCGAAATATGCGTTAATACCATACGACGCGACATTCCAAAACCGCGCGACGACGTGCAATAAATGATCGAATAATTGACACATACTGATGTACTCGGACTCTGGATGATGCGCATTGGATTATAGACGGTAGATGGATGTAGGATAGCATCACGATGGATGGGGGTGTCCCTAGCTTATTTCTACCTTGTTTTTGCTAATGTCAGGTGAAAAAGCTTCAGATTTTGGGGTGATAGTGAGTTTTTAAGGATCTGACACAGAAAAATTCATGGAAAATAACGAAAATTTGATTAAGCTTGCTGAGTAAAGAGGCAATATTGTATTAATCTCTTAATAAAGGTTATAATCGCTAGAACAATGTGCGAGCAGTACACCTGAGCAACTTGGTAGAACAATGCTTTATTCCCAAGAAAACTGGAATGCGATTGCCCTTTTCTGCGAGAACGTCAAGAACGTCTGATTTAGGGGATGCGCACAACATCACTATTATATTTAATAGTAGACACCCCTCTCATAGGGCCACTTGTTCCGGTCAGCATGACGCCGGTAACGCCAAAAAAAACTCTAGCCTTGTGACTACAACTGATTCTGATCCTGTTAAATTACTCTTTCGAGGGAATGACTATAAATATAGGTTAGTCTTAACAAACAGAAGTTAAAGGTTTTAACAGACTATTACTACAGACCGCAGATTTGACTGAATAAATAATATTGGACCTGAAATACAGGTTGCATTTTATCGTCTGAAGGCCTTTATATACTGTTAGTTCCGGTAATGTTCCCTTTTTCTGTCTTTGCGTCTCTTATGATCTTTTCTACGAAAAATATACTCTCTAACTTGTGACTCAATATGACTATGTTCCTGGTTCTGATCCTGGAAATGACTAGTATACCTAGTCTTAGCAATTTAAAGTATACAAGTCCCGAAAACAAAATCAAAGATGTTCTGTCATTCCATTAGTCTAAACACTGAAAGATACTGTAATACCTGCAGTTCATACAAGATGTAGAATGGCAAATGGCTGCTGAAAATATTCTGGTAACGAGACTGCATTAGATTTTAGTGCAACAATTTTTTTGACTTCCTCGCAACGAGCGCGTTGAGCGAGAAACAATTAACAATCTGGAATGGGGCTGTGAAGCGCATTAATGCTGAGTGTTTATAGAGAATTAATGACCGAGGCAGTGGTGGTTCGTTGTGGTGATGGTGTTGGCCATCAGAGGGGTGGTGGGCAAACGGCGGTATGTACTCATTCCTTCGCAGCTAATAAACACGCCAGTGAAAATACACCCGAGCACTACGTACACGCAAAAAGCGGAATAAAAACGCGCCTTGCTGTAAAAAGCATCGTAATGCACGTCTTCCTCCTTCATTCTGCCTATCCTCCTACTTCTTTCTTTTACCAATAGCCTTAAACGAGAAGGAGGTTTGCAGCTAAGCGTAGAGGGGTGGCGGCAGTCATTAAGAATTCATGGCTCTTAAGTGGTCCGCCATAATGTCCCGCCATTGCGTTTAAGAAGTCATCGCGACTTCTTTATCTTAGGCTCAAACACCGACATCTGTACTTTAGTAGTTGATGAACTATTTTCAAGCCTCTTAATAGCTATTGTCGATATAATATAAGCTCTATGAGGAAATGACAGAGAGAGAGGGAGTGATAGAGGATGATAGCTAGAGACTTTAGAGTTGTGTGGAAGTGGATATAAAAAGCTGTTTTATATATTTTATTTCAGTTTGCTTTACATTCACAATCGCAAATCGCTGGAGATCCGGTGATGATTCGGATGTGTGTTGGCAAGAAAAAAGTAAACATACATACGAAGCGATATAATCTCTCGGCTGCTTCCAAGATGTGTTGTGAGATGGGAGACGGGATGCGGGACGCGCACAAACGGGCAATTTCACTAGGAAAACTTCGCTTTGTGCGTGCGAAAGCAGGAACTCAACAAAGACTAACTTTTCTATGACTTTTCCACAGACGCTTTTGCTGAAGACGTCTCGGAATTGTATAATTTTTCAGTTGGTTTTATAATAGGTCTTATAAGTACAGCGCCATTTTCTGAGAAATAGTCGACATTTCGAAGAAAGGAGATATACCTTTGTGGGTTTATTATATTAAACTAAAGAAGTTAATGTTTAAATAGTATAGTGGAGTATATATTATAGACCAGAAGTTTCAAAATGATTCAAGTGAACTACTTTAGACTGCAGAGCTGCCTGAAGAGAAACTTTAGGACCTGAAAGTGGGCAACTAGATCCGCTATCAAGACGGCTGAAGGCCTTTATATACTGTACTTCTTACGTAATCGTGCACAATTCGAAAGTTCAAATGCAAATATAAGTTTTTCAGTCAGCTCCAAGAAATGTAGTACTAGGTCACTTGATAAGACCTTTGCTTACCAGCCTAAGGCCCCAGGTTCAAATCCTGGTGGTGGTCATGTCTACTCTTCTTCACCCTGGAACAGGACAAGACTTTCAATGGGAAAATATATGCTCGCAGATTCTCAAATATGAATTTGTAAGGTCACAGGTCATTGGTCTATGCCAAAATATGACCTTCTTTAATACTTCAGCGTGATCAAGATTCGTACAGATGACTCTAGATTGTAGACCTACCTGAATAAATGATTTAAGCCCTGAAATAGCTACTGGCACACGTTTAGTCGGCTGAAGGCCTTTATATACTGAAATTTTTGGAAAAATTC